>BMAO01031202.1:0-56528 GCA_019973975.1 Trichonephila clavata
TTTTTCTTACGGAAAAGTACAGAAATGTTTTCTTAAAAAATGGACATAATAAATGTCCACCAATATCTTGAATTTAAACAGAGATTATCACCAAAAAAGTCAATTTTATTGACTAGCCAAAAGTCATTTTGAATTGAAAAGGAGGAAAATATCGTTCTTTCGAGGAAAATTCTCAACTATCCATTATGCAGTTTCAGATAATAAAAACATCCCATAAGGTTTTTAAAAAATAATATTTGATCTACTTGAAAGAAATAGTCCTTATTTCCGTACGAGACTATACAGTGGAAACTGCTGTAAACGCTATATAGCCTTGAGCCACATAACTGAAATCGCATAAACATGATATTTCCTCTTAAAATCAATTTAAATATGTCGAATCGAAACAGCTATCGATTTTTCCTTCAGGTAAGGATAATATTCTTATTTCTTTTCACTTCAGTTCAGAATGCATTTGAAAGGTCCTCCTTAGGAAACTTTGAAATTGAAACGTTGCAGTTTCTTACTGCTTTCAAAGATCAAATTTTTCTCGAGCTATGTTAATCGCGATAATAAAACCCGATACTGTAAGAGTAGCAATTTATAAGGACATTTCAGAGCATAAAAAAAATATAAATGAATTTACTCCTGTTTGAATTTCAAATGAGTTGCTTAAAGCTAAAAACTTATTTTTATTCATCTGCTATTTTTTTTTCTTTTAATTTCCCTTTTAGCTCTGGAGCATGAATATAATGAAGCTGGTGTGTAGTTATGTGGGATTACATAAGTTTTTAGCTTACTTTATCATATGCGCGTTACCTGCATATTTAATCTAGCACATCCCTCTAAATCCGGGGTGGACATTAAATCGATCGCGAACGACCGGTGGACCGGAAACGCTAGACCTTAATATATATTTTTTGTCATATTTTTCTCAAAGTTTATGAGACTTATTAACAAAGTTCAAGAGTCTTAACGTTCCAGTCACTCAAATCCTAACTATGAGAGTGTGATAGCCTCCTAAAGATTAGCAGTTAGGTATTTTATACCGAAGTATTCAAGACTGCCTAACAGTATGCAGACTAAGTCTTCTATTGACTATAACTACAAGAACTAACTTTAGATTAACATGTTTTATTTTTTAACGTATTTTGAATTGCTTGATAATATTTGATGTTATTATATATGTGGCTATTGTTATTACTTTGGTATCGTGTGTTTTGATTTAAACATCATCTTAAAGGCGTAAGTTGTTTTTTTTTATTGTAGTTACGTTAGTAAATACATATTAAGTATTTATATATAATTAAATTGTAATAAATATTGTAGACCTTTATCTTAACTCACCACACCTACGCCACTGGGTAGATCGCAACACCTTGAAAAAATTAGAAGTAGCCCGTACCCGACAAAAGTTTGCCCACCCCTGCTCTAAATTATATATTTCGTAGCTTTTTAAACCTCTACTACAGTGCTTCTCAAACTTTCAATATTTGCGACCCAATATTCAATCATAATTTTCATCGCGCCTCCCTCCATACAATAAGAATGTATTGAGTTTAATAATAATATGCTTTGATGATAAAGCCAGAATACGACAAAAACCTCTTAAATGCTACCGGCGTATATAAGCGTCTCTCTCGGCTAGTGCGTTAATTACCCCGGACGTATATATACGTCTTTCCAAAGTACGATCTTTTCTGTGCCATAAAATTATTCCAACGGCTTTGGAATGCAAGGAAAGATCCTTCAGAGACAATATTTGCGAAGGATTTGCTTATTTCAGGGGATTGCTTATTGGTTTCTTTCCCTCCCCTCCTGCGATACATCACATACTCCTTGGAAAATGGTGACATTGGGGAGTGAATCGCGTAACTTTTAATCGGCAGTTAGGGATTAGTTATAAATCGTACAAATTATCAAGAAACATGCTAAATTTGGAAAAAAATTTATGTGTGACAAGCCCATGGAGTCACTGGTAATTTTTAAATTAATTATCAAATACATTGTGCAGTACTGATACATTTATAAGTGAATTATATGAGTGTAAATGCGTATTTTATTTTGTATTACCTCAGAATGTATTTTGCTTGTTTACTTTTAGTAAATAAGTAATTCTTTTAAATAATATTTTGTCTTCGACCTTTCAATAGGCTCGCGCCCCCCTTGTATGGTTATCGTGCCCCCCAAGGGGGTGCCTCACAGTTTGAGAAACGCTGCCCTACTACTGTATTTTTACTTTTCTTCCATCGAGTTCAATTCATATGACGTCATAGTCACATGCTAGTGATAAATATGTTTTTCCAACAGTTTTTACAATCAGCTCATATATTCATATGACGTCATAGTCACACGATAAATACAATAACGTGTTTCCAGTTAATCAGTTCATTAGCTTCGCTGTTGCCAACATTTTGCTTTTTGTGAAAGCTTTCTTTTAAACAGTACATATTTTTCAATAATGATAATGCACAAAGGTAAACCAAATGCTCTCGCATATTTTTATTTTGAAAAACTTTTTGAAGAATATTAACACTTGAACATCTTTGCAAAATTATCAAATTTGAAAATTTATCTAAATTTTTTACAAGTAGAACAACAAGTGCAAGTCTTACGTCAGTTTGTTCTAAATTTAAGAAATTAAAGAACACGCGCGTGATTGTCTTTTTATCATGTGATCGTCATGAATTTAGTCCATTGCTTAATTTTTTTTAAAAATTTTTTATCCAATTTATTTTTACCTTTGCAGACCTATTACATCCCTAAGAGCTGGTATCACTGTTTAGTGCGGCGCCGTATAGGCAAATACCAATCGCCGCAGGTAATTTTGACGCCCAGTTTTCTCCACAGACGGAGGCACCTGAGCTCTGACGATGCGAACTTGTACCAGGTTTTAATTTTTCCGAGAGCGCCCAAGCCAAACAGATACATAATAAAACAAAAAATTTCAAACCCCTTTTTATGATGAATTAAATCATATATATGTATATATAGTACAAAAACATCTTCTAATATGATTTCTAAAACGTACAGTTCAACTGTGGCGGCGCTTGTAAAATCGCACTCAACAACCATGAACTTGAGCCGGCCAAATGTCAATTATTGAATATAAATCTGATTGCAACCTCTCTGTGGTATAGCTCAGCTCAAATCTCTGCTGATTTGTAACTCAACTTAATGAATTTAGAATACAGTATTGTGAATAAAGTTATTAATGGTAATATTGTTGCTCTTTCTGACATGGTAGAGTTCTACAAGTTCTAATGTTTCTCTCCACTTTAGTAAATGAGGGTTCAATATTTCTTCTGATAATTCTGATTATGAAATGTTTTTTTTATTTCTAATGGGCTGCGGATTGGTGTTTTACCATTGCAGACCTAGTACCTTTCCCGAAAGCTGGTATCTCTTTTTAGTGGGGCATGATATAGGTGGATATCAATTGCCACAATGTAATTTTGACGGACAGTTTCCTCCCCAAAGGAAGTACCTGATCTCTAACCATGAGAAACTGTCCTAGGAATTTAATTTTACATACATCATCTAAGACAAACAGGGACTCTAGGGATCTTTAACATGCCGCGCAATCATACGACATGGACGTTGCCGATTTTCTGCATCATGAAAATCCACCGACTTTGGCCGGGGTCGAACCCGCAACTTTAAGTGCAGAAGGCTAGTGACAAACCAACCATGCCAACCAGCCGGCTATTTATAAAATGTAAATTTTTTTTAATTTAAAAAAAAAACTTTTTTTATTATGAAATGTAAAAAGTTAAACTGACACGGCAAAGGGGATTTATAATTATATAAATTTCCAAAATCCATAAAATTGAATAGTCATTAAAAATAGAAAAATTCTTTAGATTCCTTGACATTAAATACATTAAATCACAAACTGTGTAAAAAAATTCCAAAACTATTTATGTAAGGTATTAAGATTATTAAAATAGTATATTGATATTTTAAAAGCAGTACTCTTCAGAGAGAATTTCTATTTTAATTGCAGTTTTTTATATATATAAAATTTTAAATTTTTCAAATAAAAAAATTTAAATAAAAAATAATTTTTTAAATAAAAAATTTTAAATTCTCACCTCTGCAGGAAAACTTTTATAAATGCTTAGTACTTTGTTTTTCTGGGGGAACTTTTCCTAATTATTTTTAAACATCATCAAAACACAGCTGTAAATGAAACAATTATAAAACTATTATGTATCTTAAAACAGTCATTATATTATGTCGGGAAATACGATGTTTTTTAATTAAATAAATGCTCAAATTATTCCTATAAAACTATTAGTTTGCATGTATTCAAAATCAATCTTTCATCTTATCTTTTAATAAAAAAAAAATAAAATTTTCGGTACATGATAAACCAATTTTACTACAGCAAATAAAACTATCAAACCACTTTAAAAATTTGCTGTTAAACAATGTTTCATATCATTATGGCGTTTTCTGCATTATATATAGTGTTTGGAATTTGAGGTAAGCTTTTTCAATGGAAATTAGTAATAATGTTGGTGTTAAATATATCTGTTTATCTTCTATCACAGTTATATTTTATAAGTCATTATTTTGTGCGACTAGTTTATAAATAATACAATGTTTCTGTACCTTGATTATTGAATTCTAACGATCCATTTTAGATATTTTTTTTAAAAATATTTTGCTTTAAAGTTTGAAGCAATGTATAAATAATATAGAAATTAAAAATTCTCATATTAAATGTACCAATGTTAAATCAATGTCATGGAAAAAAGAATGATACATTTATAGTCTGGGATTTTCCCCTAATAAGTCAATTAAAGCTTACCAACTTGCTTCTGAAGAATCCAAAACCGCATTTTTGCGAGACGTTCGTTTTATTTATGTAGTTTGTTTCCTAGCAAAAGATCTTTGCTTTCTATGTACTCATTAAATGTAGTTAGAAAAGTAAATTGTTTTTTAGGTATTAAAAAGAAAGTTTTCTTCCTTTTGCATTTTTTTAGCGTAAAATGTGCAAACAAGTCTTGGTGTCAAAAATTGTAAGCAACCGATCAATTGAAATAGAATGGGAAGAGAACCAAAAAACCACATTCAAAAAATCGATTTTTCAATTTTAGTATTAAAAATAGTGCATATTTTTCTGAATCTAAAAATGTATAACACTTATATGTTCGTTGATAAAATGACCTTAAAATATAATAAAAGCAATTGATAAAAATGTAAACAAACGACAACGCCTCCTTTGACACATTTTAAAAGATAATTCCTCTAATGTTTAATGTATTTAAATCATTAATTTGTTTTTACTAAAATGTGTGAACAATAATAATTTTCTCTTTTTAATGACTAATTTTTTTTTTTTTTTGAAAAACTAGTTTTACATGAGAAAAAAAACTCGAGATTTTCAAAACTCCAAATTTGTACGGTTTTTTCAGAGAAATTATACAATAACTTTATGAAAAAACTATTTGAGTATATTTTGTTTATTGTTTTATATATGTATGTAAAATATTTTTTTTTATATTCAAGAAATACTTTTGTAAAAATGGTACCTAAATGAAAATATGTTTGATAAAATTATGTTCACATAGTCAGCTATAAAAAAGAAAAAGAATTTTTTTAATTTAAAATAACTTTTGTAATTCTAAAGAATGTTTAAATTATTATTATTAGATATGTAAAAATAGGCAGGAAAATATTAGTCAATCGTATGATGTGTGAAAACATTGCTACTTTTAGTTTTTTCACTTTTTCTTCAAAGCGTAATTGTTTGCTTTTAGGTACACTTTAAAAAACTATTGCACTATATAGTTTCATATTTTTATACTTCTATACTGGATACCTGTGCATATAATGAACAGAATTTTTTTATAGTCAAAAAAGTACATAGTTTTTTAAAAAAATAGTTTTATGTATGAAAAAAGGGAGAGGGATTTTCAAAATACAAAGTTTTATAATTTTTGTAAAGAAACTATCCTAATATTTTACTAAAGAAAATAGGTTCACTTTTTTTTGTGTACTGCTTTAAATACGTACTTTTTTAAAAAATGACTCCTAAGTAAAAGCATGTACTATGAGATCTCAAAAATTATGTCCGACTTAAATTAAACACACAAAAAATTTTGAAGAAAAAAATTATTTTTATGTTTCTAAAGAATAACTAAAATATCTTTATAAAGATCACAAAAAAGAATCTAAGCTCTTTTGGAATTTTTTAAAGATATATGTCCGATAAATAAAGTCTTAATTTTGGCATTTTACTCTTTCGAGCATATTCTGGTACCTTAATATCTTTCAAAAATCGAAAAGCTTTTTCAATAATACATTGTATGTTTTTCTTTTACTTTTTTGTAATAATATGTTGTAAATTTTTCATGATTTCTTTGAAATATTTGTCCCTCTTAACCATTGATTAACTATTATTCAAAAGGTTTTCTTCGAATCTTAAAAACAAATGTTCTACATTACTTGTCAATATCTTAAAAGGAGGTAAGTAGGCCACTATTTGAATCAAAATAGATACTTTCCTGCAACATCAATAACAATTTTTGAACTGTTCTAGATTAACCTATCATTAAGTGAATCAGAAACCATTTAGTTTTCATGTCTCACGATAAAAACTATTAACTATTCAATTTTTTTTACAAAATTGGATAATAACTTTTGTAAGATTTTGCTTTTGTGCAGAATTCGTTATAAACGCAGTAACTGTTGCTTATTTGCATCAAAAATCATTTAAAGTTATATTAATGTTAACGTGACCGATTGATAATAATCTGTTGTTATCAATCGCTTAAAATTGGCCGCATTACAGAACCCCGATAACATTTATATATGTCAGCAGAAAATAAGGACATTAAGCAAAATTTATCTGTGTGGTAATAAGTTGCTCAAATACACTGGAAACTAATATAACGAGTGTGTTTAATTTACTATACCAAATTTTAACATTGTCTAAGTTTCATACAAGAATATATTATTTAGATAAAAATGTGTTGCATTTATTTTAAAAGTAAAATCCTTTTTTTTTTCTCCATTACACAAAGAATTTCTGCAAATATGAAAAACATTTCCTTGATCTGTGTGTTGCTGGATCCAAGGAAGCCATCCTTATTGATTTGTTCTAATGAAAAAAATTTTGTTGTTCTTTTGTTAGCGTTTAAATAGCGTATTATATCCATTCTTTACTTTGTTAATATTAAATTTTTGTAATCACAGTTATTATTATATTACATTTGTAAGGTAATTAACAAAATAAGTTATATGTTCTGTTGTGGCAACTAAAAAGTCTGTGTTAGTAAAAAATGGATATTATTTTGCATTTTGAGAAGTTTTATTACGATTTAGCATTCATTTTGCAAAACAAGTATTTTGTTCGCTGTATAGTGTATACCTTCAACTATATAAAAAAAAATCTTATTTTTCCCTCTATTTCCCTGAAATTTTTAATAGTTTGACAACTGATACTTTTCAAAAGTGATGTGGTAGAAAAATCTAACTATATTTTCAAAATTATTTTTAATCCATAATTTTCCTTAAATACTTATGAAGAATTGAAAAATAGTAATTATATTATATATATAAGTATAATAGAAATATGTCAAAGAAATAACTTGTGTATTTATGACGATCCTGTGCGTGTTCGATTCTCTTATTTTAAATTTAAAAAATACCATTTTTTACAAAAAGTTTTTGAAATCAATATCAGGACTGTAGCAAATATGTAAAAAACATTGAATTTTATCAATTTCCCAATTTAATCAAAGTAACGAAAATCTTGGTAACGTCCATCATATTATTTTACCCAAATATACCGATAAATAATTCACGTTATTACATGCTATACATTGAACCAAATATAACATCCTACGAAATCGAATTTTAACATAAATATTTTATTTTTCGGCTTAGAACCGGCCTATCTCATACGAGATTATGCAACTCAAAACCTTATTTTTAGATCATTTAAATGATAATTAACTGGCCATTACACACTTGATATGAGATACTATAAGTATTATTAATTGTGTAAATAAGACTTTAGAATACAGTAAAAATCGCTTAACACGAAACTGAAGGGACTGAAACATGTGTTTATGTTAAAAGAATTCTGTATTAACGGATATTTCAAAAAAACCATATATAGTAGAACGTCGTTTATCCGAAAGTTTATTATCCGGAGCGTCAAATATCCGGACCAAAGTCCGGATACGTTTTTGAACAGTGTAATGGCCAACAGTTGTTTCGCGTGAGTCCAAAAGTGACGGGAAAACCCAAAGTGAGGAATATTTGGTAAATTTCAGTTGTGTAATTTGGCAAACATCAGCGCGGAATATTAGGTCAGTTGGTTTCCAAGTGAGGGGTATGTACGTGCTCTTTTGTTGAGTTTTGTTGATGTAGAAACCTGGATCGCATGCGGTGAAGAAGACTATGGATTCAAATGTCAAATAATGATGAGGTTGTGACTTCCGTGCAAGAAGAATCCGACCCTGTTGACAATGAAACGGATGAAGACGAGGACGACAACAACAACAAATGAAAACAGCATGGGTCCATCAAATGCTGACGCATTTACTGCGTTAGAGTGGTACGAACAACAATCAGAGTGCTGTCCTACTCAACTACTGCTGCTCAAGAGAATTAGACACCTTGCGGCAAAAAAAAACAACAACGAAGGTTTACAATAGTACTTCGAAAAATAAGTGATTATTTTCCACAATAAAAGTAAAATTGCGACATTTTCAACTTATTTTGCTTTTTCCTCAAGCACGTTTCCCGTATGGGATGATTTTCATTATTCATATAGTATACGGTTTCATATACTGCACGGATCGCATTCGGTTTTCAGTTATCCGAACAGTGTCCGGTCCCAATTGATTCGGATAAACGACGTTCTACTGTATCAACAAAATTAAGCTCATTATAATTTATTTTATTTACATATATATGTATATGCATATATTTAATAAAGATCAATGAAGCAAAAACATTCCCATGAACTTAAAGAAATTTAATACAAAATTTTCAAACTTTTTTTAGGAAACAAAACATTTATTGAGTTTTTGGAAAATAATCTGATATTTTTCTTTGTATTGTTTTTTGGCATCGATAATCAACAAGTTGCTCGATTTCGTCCATTTTGTTATTCATTGCACCATAGGAATGTGTGTCTAACTTCCACACACATTGGAACTGCACATGTTTTTCCTGATGTTCCTTATTTCGGATTATGTGGGAACAGGAGCTGCCTTATTCATTTCATTTTTGTCGTCGGAATCTGCATCACTGATATTTATTTACCTTTGAACAAACTTCAAAATATCTTTGTCTGCCATATTTGGGACTGTACACACACATTATCATCTACTGCAATGAACTCTTCCGATAATACAGTAGGGCAGTCCAATCCAAATGGTGTTTTCCATATTTTGTTCATTCCTAGAAAAACAAATTTTCGTGTTAAACGTTTTTCGTTTTGCGTTAAGGGAAAAAATGCATGAAAATAAATAATAGTTTCTTGGGACCGTTATATTATTTCGTGTTAACCAATATTTCGTTTTAAGCGTTTTCGCGTTAAACGTACTCTTAATTGTATATTCACTTAAAAAATATGAATTTAGGAATCATTAACTTAGTAGTTAAAGCTATAAAAAGATTTTCTTTTAGTAGTGAGTGGGAAAGAAGGTCATATCAATATTTATTATGTAGGTAAAAGGCTAAATATGTTCAACCCTGCGTGCCAAATGGTAATAAAAACACTTTACATTAAAATTTTTCATACAGCATTGATATAAGATTGAATGTTTACTCTCTCTGAGAGTTATTTCAAAATAGTATCAACAATATACATCAGAGTGTTTTGGTATCCAAAGTATACATGGTGTTATGATTACCATGTTTATGATACTCTGACAGGAAAGGCTTGTTTACTTTAAATCTATTCTTCTCGATACATAGAATATCATTAAGGCTTACTTTCGCGTTACTTTTTATTTTTTAAAAATTATTCATGATATCATGTACCTTAACCACGTTCAATGTGTATCAGATTTTATATATTACTCTGATATAACAGAACATACCTATTTATACTCCAAAACTCCATCGTGAAAATAAAACATGTTATATGCCGAAAACAACTTTGCTTGATGCAGTTGCTGCTTTGTGTTTATTTAAAATTCATTGAAAATGTCTATAAGCTTCTTAAAAACATCAACAATATCATGAGTCACGAATTGTCGAACATTAATATTTGTCAATATCTAATATCAAAACATCAAACTACATTTATTTGTTTGTATGTACTGAATATTTTTCAAGATGCTAAGAATATATATTAATCACTTTATGTCAATACTTTTGTATCATATTTGGGATGAAGTTTAATCTCCCGATTTATTTGGTTGAAAGTAACTTTACAGTATTTTTGTATTATTCTGGGTTTAATAGAACTATTTTATTGTCGTATTTCCTCTTTCTGTATCGCGAAGGACATGAAAGAGAAAAATAGTCACTGATGTGTCTGCAATAATTTTGTGATTTCTAATTTTATAAAACTGTGTGTGTGTGTGTGTGTGTGTGTGTGTGTGTGTGTGTGTGTGTGTGTGTTGTGTGTGTGTGTGTGTGTGTGTGTGTGTGTGTGTGTGTGTGTGTGTGTGTGTGTGTGTGTGTGTGTGTGTGTGTGTGTCAAGGGCATTTAACGTACTGGTTGAGCTAGACGTATATATTGTCCGGTGGCACTTAAGAGATTAAAGTCGTATTGTAGTATAATTGAATTCAATATTTTGTTATTTGTTTGCAGGATGCAGGCCCAATGAATATTCTAATTGATATTGGATCATAAATATTGAAAGTTTGAAAAGCAATAGATTACCTTGATGTGTGTGTGTGTGTTTTTTTAACAAATATGAGTACTGACAGCTGTTCAAATCCATCTTTACTACTTCTCAAGTTCGACATTCCTTTAATAGAAATTATATTTTTTGCATAGTTTTCCTGCATTGGAATCGAGAATATAATTATTTTATGTAACCCTTCCTTGTTTCCATTTCTGGAGAAACCTTTATTAGAGACACCATTTAAAAATACCTGATGTTAGCTCTTCTTTTAACTTCTGATAGAGATACGAATTATAACCCTTAAAATTGCTTCAGAGGCAGATTATCTGTTATTAATTTCATTTTATTTATAATACAATACGTATACAATATTCTCTAGCTTTCTTTTTTTAAGAAAAATTTCCTCTTTTCCTCTGAACTTTCAGTTCATCTAAATAGAATCCCCAAATCTCAAGCGTACGAAATATCTCGTAACATAATATACAGGCAAGCTGCCTAATTTTTGAAATCTGTTATTGAAAACCTTTATTAGACAATTATATTTATCTTTTAATTTAAATACGAATATAATATTGCTCAGCTATTTTTTTTTTTTTTTTTTAAATATTCTTATTTTTTTTTTTTTTTTCTTGAACTTTCAGTTCATCTAAAAGAATCAAATCAAGCGTAGAAATATTGTAACATAATAACAGCAAGGCTAATCTTTAAAATATAAGTTATTGAAATAAACTTTTTGGTCATTATTCCACAATTATTTAATTAAACTATTGAACAAAAGCATATTTTACACTTTAAGTGATTTTATCTACTATTTCATGAAATAATAGATTTTTCATAAAACAAAGGATTTTATCCTGTTATGGTAGGTATGTAAGCTCAAATTATTTAGTGTTATAAACTGTTATCAAGTGATGAGCTTACGGAGGTGAATGAAGCAAGCACATCGTATATACGTTACCATTAACGCTCGAAAGCCGTGCAGAACACTTAGCTAATCTGCAGATTAACTGATTCGATCCGTTAAAGTGCGAAATCAAGAGTTTTCTGCATTTTAACTGGGAAATATTCTCATTAGTGGTTTTCGTATCGTGAAAGTTCAAAAGTTTGTTTCTCTCCTTTCCTTTCTGTTAGGAATTTTGATTGAACGTTGAATCATCTCAGAATTATTTATCCTAAGCGTCTAGAAACAAAGTAGCAGAGATAGTAAATTTATTCGATAAAAGACTTCTAGAATTCATTAACAGTCGACTCTCTATAATTCGAAGTTGGAGGGAGCAATGAAAAACTTCGAATTATCAAGAGGGTAGAAAACACTTTCAAAATACACGAAAATAATTTTTTTTCTAACACATTTAAATTTAAAACTGTGTAATAAGACAACAATTGTGTACATTTGCATAAAATTATTTTAAAGTTCTTTTAAAAAGTACGTATTATACACAAAAAATATTATACGAAAGTTAAAAGTCCTGTATTAAAAGAGTACATTCAATACATGCGTACAACAATCCTACACATCTCGTCTTCACATTAGCGGACCATCCTTTCTGAACACATGTGTAGAAAGGCTACGTGTTAAACAAAAGATAAAGATGTCTGACAACAGGTGTGGTAGATCTATTGTCCACTTGAAGAAGGAAAGCAATAAAAGTGTCTTTTCGCTGAGGAACCGGAAAACACAAAGAAGGAGGAGCAGACAGAAGTCATCAAACGGGTTACGTTTCAGGGGGAAAACGCAGAGACAATACAACGCAAAACTTGTAAGCTCCAACTTGTTTGCTACACGACTGTACATGATAGCGAGTGTTTGAACTGTCTAGAGTTTTATAAGATAACTTCGAATTATATATATATATATATATCGCGTGTTGTAGTCTGACCAGCCACAGATTTTACTTCCAAATATTAAATGTACCAAAACGTATTGTTTTAGTTCGAAATATCAAGAGGTAGGGACTGAGCAGATACTTCGTATTATCGAGAGGTTCGAATTATCGAAGGTTTAAATTATCGAGAGTCGACTGTATAATAAATTTAATTACGACGACCAGTATTTTCTGGAAACAAATTAAATGTTAAAAGTTACAGTATTACAAAAAAACAGCGGTACATATCTAAATAGCTACTGCAACCATGATAAAAGAAATTATAGTTTACTAAATTGCATTGCCAACAAAGACCCTATGCCAGTGATTCTCAACCAGTATGCCGCCAAATTCTTGAAGTGTGCCGCCAAAGTTTTTTGAAATTATAAATTATACCCTGAGAAAAAATTTTTAGAAATCCGAAACCGAATCATTCGGCCGTTTTATAGAAATAATATAATTCATAAAATTGTTGTTGACCATTTGACAATTCTAGAGGGGAGAGAGTTTCTCATTACTTCCCAAATTTAAACAAATTTGCTTGGGTTCGTAATCCATTTGTGATACGGATACATCTGTATAGGAATTAACTTTGAATGAAGAGAAAGAACTCATTTCACTATGTAATAATCGAGATTTAATTTCAAAATATTCAAATAGGTCAATTCATTCATTTTTTATTAAAATCAGAGGTGATTATCCCATAATAGCCAAAAAGCTAAAAATATTGTTACAGTTTTCTGCATCTTATATATGTGAATTCGGATTTTCAGCATTAATAAATATAAAAATGAAAAAAAAGATCAAAACTTTTAAATGTAGATGACGAAATGAGAGTGGCAGTATCATTTTTACGACCCAATATAAACGAAGTTATCAAAAATCCTTAAGGTGAAATTTCTTATTAAATTTATTCTTATAATTCATTTGTGATTAGTTTCTCAATAAATATTTTATTGTCTTTATTGTGCATGTTATTTTATTTAACATTGAAATTTATTATTATAAACTATTTTACATAATGTAATATAGATAAATAAAGTTTTTTTAAACTTATTTTATTGTTAGTGTACCGCCAAATTTTGAAATTGTTAAAAA
Source organism: Trichonephila clavata (assembly GCA_019973975.1). NCBI lineage: Eukaryota > Metazoa > Arthropoda > Arachnida > Araneae > Nephilidae > Trichonephila > Trichonephila clavata. The sequence goes on from BMAO01031202.1 coordinate 13,769, forward strand.
TGTACCACAAAAAAAAAAGTTGATAATCACTGCCCTATGCCATTGATCGCCGAATCCAAATAGGCGAAGAGCAAAATGACAGCTGATATTCATTACGAATTCTTCAGATATCGAAAAATAAACAAATAACGTTATGTCAATTTCCTTAATTCTTATAATATTTTAAACTTTTGATTCTTTGTATTGTAGTTTTTCAACTGATTGATGATTCTATCTAGGAATGTGTTGATTGTTCAATTGTATTAATTTGATTATTTAGATGTTAAAAAATAAATAAACAGCATTTAATATAAGCATACAGAAACGTTGCTGTTGTTCCTCCAAAAACCTTATTTTCACTTTAACTAGTATCTAGATGGTAATGCGCAGATTTACTAGTGTGTAGTTGATAATGTGCAGCTTATATAGGTAATTCGCAGGTTGCCTAAGTAATCTGAGAATTTAAGCAATTTTCCGCAATATAATGGATTACCCTAGTTAATGTGCAGATTAACTGATCTCTGCACTTTAGCGTTAACATATACAATGATAACGCTGTGAATAATTTTGGTATATACGCCCATCACAGAGACATACATCATGTTCTATACATACATGTTTCGGTTTTGTAAAATCACGGGCCAATATTTTTTAAGAATCCCTATTCTGGTGCCTCATTTCATATTATGTTGTACAAAATGATTCAACATGTTTTCCCATGTCTTACAATGACATCTTCTCATGAACGTCTTATGATGTTCTTCATATTAGATTGTTGTTTTTGTGCTGCTCATATAGATATCTTTCATTAAAAAATGCTAATGACTGATTTCCTTTGTTTCCCACAGAGGCGGCGGTGATCGCTCGGCGATGTCTTCCGGCGACGAGCAGTCGGACGAGGAGACGGTTCCTCTCTTCCGTCCTTTCACGAAGGAATCCTTGGCCGCCATCGAGGCTCGCATTGCCGAACTCAACGCTCGGAAAGCGGAGCGGGAGCGTCTCAAAGCCGAGGGAGAGATCGGCCCGGACGGGGTGCCCGAACACTACTCCATCCCTCACCACGAGGACAGATTAGAGCCCGATCCCGGCCTAGAGGTGGGTATGCCCCTGCCCAGGGCCCTCGCGCCGGATTTCCCTCCAGAGCTCATCGCCACGCCCATCGAAGACCTAGACAAGTACTACGAGAACGAAAGAGTAAGTTAGACACGTCGTCTCCATTGTCTTTATGAATGGCCATCGATCCACTATTCAATATCTAGGTCTCTCATAGTGGAGACACAAGTTAATACACTTTTTTTTTCGTAACAGACTTCAAATTCAATATGTTTTAACACTGACTAATAGGTTTTTGTCTAGTTAAAGTCATACTAGAAAGGCAATTGATGGCGCCTGTTGCTATGTCTGACCACGACATCACATGACATGTATGACATTGTTTCACATTTTTGTTCTCCTTAGTCTACTCTTCAGAAGAAATCTCTGCATCCGCCTATGACAGGGGTGGCGAATCTTTATGGATCAACGTGCCATTTTTTTTTCAAAAGAAATGCTTAATGAAATACAGACGTACCGTCAAACAATTCAGACTTCTGATTATTGGGAAAATTATAAAACTAAACTCTAGCTACTCAAAACTCTTTGTTTACTATGAAAAAAAAAATAAGTTTTGTACTGTATAGTAATAAATGTTTTAGTTATACGTGTAATTCAAATTATAAAGTAACATTAGTGTGATATGTGTTGCTTCAGATTAGGTGACGAATAACTTATATTAGGTTTGTAAGGTGTTACTTTTAGCAGAATGCATGCTGAATTGGAGAAATCTGCAAAACGGATTTTAAGCGAGTCTTAATTTTATTCCAGCATTTTTTTTTTTTTTTTTTTTTTTTTTTTTTTTTTTTTTTTTTTTTTTTTTTTTTTTTTTTTTTTTTTTTTTTTTTTTATTGACTAGTTGTCAATCAGTTACATTTATTCTTTAATTTAAACTATCATGGAAGTTCATTTTATCAAATGAAGTCACATCAGGGTACATAATAGGGTTTGTTCATAATACTTCATAGTGGGCTTTGTTACTTTGAACTGAAATGCAAATCGTTCTGATTGATGGCGTGCCCAAAATATTGTGTCAGGTGCCGTCAATGGCACGCATGCCGTTGGTTCGCTATCCCTTGCCTATGAGATGCTATTCATAGGCATTGGTTTTATAGTATTTGCCCGTTGATTTGTTTTTGACCAAGAGTAATTCTCAGAAAGCATCATCCGATTAAAACATTCTGTACTCTTTGAACATTAAATGCACTCACTGAGTGACAAATAATGCGGAAATTTTAAAGCAAAATATATGAGCAATTATTCTAATATTGTTTTTTGTTAATGCAATTTCGGTTTCATATCCATATTAAAATTCATCTGAACGCACCTCCTCACCTTCATAACAGCCTCCTGCAAAAATAGCAGGAATGCATTGCCAATGGTCATCGCGTTACTAAAATCAGGACAGCAATGATTTTAAAAACTGCTAAATTTTACCTTTTTTTCCCGACATTTTATGTTTGTCAGAAAAATTATAAATGTATAACAATATAAAGTTCCATATTAAAATATAAATTTTTCTCAACTGCAATAAATCAGAATATTTCCCCTCGTCTTCTCTAACTTACCAATAAAGAAATTGAAACCTACAGTCAACTCTGATATCTATTAATCTAAGAAATATACTTTCAAAACACTGAAAATTGGCTATGAAAATGATTTCAATCCCGAAAATTCTTTACTTCCGATAAAAAAGGCATTTTTAATATTTCTTAAACTCTTAAGGGATTTAGAAATGAAAGAGGGCGGGAGGGAACAAAAAATACCGTAATAAGTGCAAAATTTTCTTAATCTGGCATTTTTATTCAGGACTTGTGCGTACGTTGTCGTGCCCCTGTCCTATCTTGGACTGGATTCACATTGCCCGGCGTGCCTGGTGTAGAAGGAAACATATTATCACCAACGAAAGCCATAATTACAAATATTTATTAACAACACACAAATAACATTTACAAGTTCAAATTACAAGTAGAAACCCTGGAGTGATTATTCAATTCCCTAGATTAATCCTGATACACGACTCTAACATTCAATTCTAACCTTTAAATCTAATATTCCCTACTAAGTAATCTCAGCTATCAGAATTGACAAAGGAGACGAACCCTCCTAACGTCAGGTCGGTACTAACTCTAATCCCTTTGATTACTTCAATGATTAACAATATCAATTACTATCTAATACGCGCTAAGCTCGCTGGAGAGATCCGTAGACGATACTTACACCTAGTTTGGCAAATCCGTCTCCTTCTACTTTCTTACTAAATCTAGACTTTATATAGTCGAACTCATTAGCATATCACTATCTCGTGTTTTTCAAGAGGAGGCTGTGAAATAGAATAATTGCTGGCCCCAAAGTTACCCAAGAGGATTAATGGAAAATTGACGCGTATAGACCCGTCACAACGTTAACACATTGGCGGTCACGTAGCTTATAATTCATATCCCATTTATCTAGCAAGTAACAGAGGCATATGCTGCTTTGTCCCCGTATCTAATAAAAATATCTTTTTGATGCTTCTGTATCAAAGGACAACCTGTCAACAAAAGCCAGGCTTGGGGATTGCTAATTAGCATCAAACGAGGAACAGAATTTATTCTGTATTGATCCAGTTGACTTTCCTACTGTTCCAAAAAAGAAACAAATCGAAGCTCAGGGCAAAAGTACATTGTGGGCGTATAAATTATACATAAAAAATTATATTTATAAAAACAGGCAAAATTTATTTTAATAAATGTTTTGCTGTTTAATTTCACTGTGTTAACTGGTCCTATATTCTCACAAATTTTTGATAATGCTTGTTTATTTTAAATTAAGTTGATGCCCGCTGAGTATATTTATCCATTTAACCTTTTTGCTTTCACAAGAGTGTTGAACCCTCAACCCACCCCCTTAAACTAACAATTTTTTTATTTTTACCGTTGATATTACTCCTCGCTGCTTTCATCTACTTGATTTTTAGAATGTAACCCTCCCCTCCATAAGACAGGCATTTGTACGCCACTGACAGCATGCATAATATTTACATATACACCTCTTAGGACGGTATTTATTCAAAATAAAATAAATGTATGGAAAAAAATTGAATAATAATGCAAAATTTATATTAAATCTTAAAAATTTCATGAATAATTCATTAGGAATATTTTCATTATTTAATTTCTTGAGCACTTCTGTGTTTGTAAGTAAGATCTCCAAAGTAAAAAAAAAAGTATTTTCTTAGGAAGAGGGGTAGTTTCAGATATTTAAATTTTAATCTTCTTTAAAAATTATTTTTCTAGTAGATACAACACTAATTTCATCTATTTAAAGGCGATAACCATCATAGACAGTTAAACTTTTAAATAAATATTGCTATGTCAGTAAAATAGTGATATTAGAAAGTAATGCCAAAGTGGACAGTAAATTAATTAATGCAATTAATATTACCCTGCGAAGATACATTTCATATACACAATTTTTTAATATAATCTGAATTATGTATTAAATGACTAAATATAAATGTCTTCTGCAATAAATTTTCAATCTTCTTTCAAACGAGACACTACACTATCGATTATAACTAATGAAATATGAAATCTGGAAAGAGTTGGATCAGACAGAATTATGGGCCTTTGATGAAAATGGGGGCGTCGGCGTGGTCGCACTGCCCTGCACGCGGCCCTAATTTCCCCATATTGCAATAGTTCAAATTAATATTCATAATTTTAGACTTAAGGTGAAATAGCTTTGATTTAGTATTTTATTTGCCTTTCAGTACATTTTTATTTGAAAAAAAACAAAATCCTTAAATTCAGATTACTCCTTCTGAACTATTCCGTATAGCGTATAGTTTTGTATAATGTCTATTTAAAAATAAATGGAAAGTCTTGTAAAATTTTCCCTTCAGAAACATAGGAATACTGATATCAAGAATATGTTTAACAATACATGCTGAAAAATTATTAAAATATTGAAATACTTGCACAGTTTAATGGGGTTAAATACTAAATTTTAAGTTCAAACTATACCACTTTCATTGTTTACAATTGGTTTCTATTGCATTATAAATAAATCAGAAATATCTTATAGTGTTAACGACCTTCAAGTTAAAGGTAATAAATCAAATAGTATAAAATAATTTGGAAATAAATGGGTTTTATATAATACTCTTCAAAACCTTTGAATTATTATAATGTGTTATAACATCTGTGTATGTCTGGATCATTTCCAAAACTCATTATTATCCTCTCTACATGATGGCATTTAACTGATTTTAGTTTAATATTAGTTGCTTTGAATGTTTTCCCTCGTATTTAATGGTTAATTTAGTGTTCTCATGTAATGATTTAAGTTAGTAATTATAGTAATTATCAGTGTTTCTATGTGCTTGTTTCAACTATTTAAGATTTCTCAAAAATGACTACAAAAGTCATAAGTGGGGCACAAAGCTTTTAATTTCCAAAAACCTCTAAACTCACTCTATCACGCATTTACTTCAAGTACAGTAAATGAGTTTTGAAAGAGCAAAACATTTTGAAGCTTGTGAATTTAATTGTATGTGATAAAAAATTGAATAGAATCAAAAATTGTCTACTTATGTATGATATAGACATATTGTTTTAAATTTTATTTATATTTAATACTCTTCCTTTTTTTTTTGAATAGCTATTTTCTTTTTACCTTGGGACATATTTTGAGATCCCCGAGGGCACTTAAAAATTGATTTTTATATTTAAAAAAATACTCGATTAAAGTATTTTTAAACAATTCTTCTGTCAAATTTACAAGTGGCCCCGTAATTTGGTGCCTCTAAGGGCTTACATATTTACGTACTCGGGAAAATCGAGCTCACACAAAGGGTTTCGAACTGCGTACCGACCCTCCAAGAAGTTACTTCATTTGTGTACGAAGCAAAATACATATACAAAATGGTCCCGAATGAAGGACCCTCCCCAAAATTCTTGAGAATAGGGGAAAGAATAAGTACTATAGAATTCTGTATAGCAATGCAAATATACAAAACATGCACACACACAAACATGAACATACACACAGACGCTATCGCTGTCAAACTAATGAGACAGGAAAGACATTGAAAAAGAAGCACTGTAGTATAAATGGGCTGATTCACGCCAAACCCGTCGAGGCTCAAAATCAGAAATTTGAATAATGGGGTGCCGCATCAGGTGTCGCCTTCATCACTTGATTATGGCTCAAAATTGAGAGGTTCATCCCCAATAGGCCAATTGAACAGCTCAATCCATAGTTTTCCAAAGTGGTTCCTACAGATCCGTGGGTGTTCTTGTGACTGAGGAAGGATCTGAAGTAAAATAAAATTACTTTGGGGTGCGTGGGCATTGATAGGATGTTCGTAAAAGGTTTAATGTAAAATTAAATATTTGTAACCCATTTACACGATTAGGAAAGTTCAAATAATCTACACTGGTGTGAAACAATTAAGGACGAGACGGTTTTTTTTAATATAACTTTGTACAAAAGCATTCCAAATCAACACATTTAATACCGTAAGATCCCAATACGTAAGGACATGAGTAATGTAAGCAACACTTACTAAAATAGAAATCAGAGGGATAAAAAGAAGCTTTATTGAAAAAGTAGCATGGAGCGCAATGCGACTGAAGGCCGAAACATCCCTGTGATGGGTGTCCAGCAAGAAATATCCGGTCTTTAGTAGGGGATATGATCTCTCCTGACTGCTAGGCAGGTTTCACAGCGTCTGCCCATGCTGAGAATGAGGGTGTCAATGAGTTGTTGAGGCATTGCTGCCCATTCGTCTTGCAGCGCCAATCGAAGCTCCGGAATCGTTACTGGTGGTAAGGTACGAGCTGCCAAGCGTCTGCCTAGAAAATCCCATACATGCTCGATGGGATTGAGATCCGGAGATCGTGCCGGCCAATCCATACGTTCAATATCCTCACTCTCTAAGAGCTGTTCGGCAGCTACTGTGCGATGACATGGTGCATTGTCGTCCATGAAAAGGAACTGCGGACCCATAGCGCCTCTAAAAAGACGCACATATGGAAGAAGAATCTCGTTACAATAACGGGTCCCGTTGACTGAACCTGCGTCGAAGATGTGAAGGTCTGTACGACTACCAAGCATGATGCCTCCCCAAACGAGAACACCGCCACATCCATACCTTTCCCTTTCAATGATGTTCGAGGGATGATTGCGGCTTCCCCGCTCTCTCCAGATGAGTATGCGATGAGAATCGCTACTCAGACTGAATCTGCTCTCATCTGTAAAGAGTACTCGTCCCCATTCATTGTCTCTCCAATTCCGGTATTCCCGGCACCACAGAGAACGCCTTCTCCGATGGGCAGGCGTTAGAGGTACACACCGTACAGGGCGTCGTGCAAACAGACCACCACCGTGCAGTCTTCTGGCCACGGTAAAACGCGATATCGGTCGTCCAGTCGCCTGTGTCGTGTGTCTAGCGATTTCTCCCGCTGTCTGCCGCCTGTTTCTTCTGGCCTGTAAGGCAATATACCGGTCATCTGCGGGTGTGGTTCCTCGTGGACGACCACTACTGAACCCCCGGATAGCTGTTCCTGTAGTTTGAAATTGTCTCCAAAGTCGTGAAACGATGCTGTGAGCAATTCCGAACTCTGCAGTCACACTTGTCACACTGCGACCTTCCTCCAACTTCCCAATGATTCGACCTCGGGTAAAAGCATCCAGATGTCGTCTAACAGATTGATTATTCGCCATTTCTAGCTGAGGCAGCAACTCGGTGTGATTTTAACTGCTATACGGTGTGCAATCTCTTTGCCAGAAATACTAATCTTACACCGACAACATGCTTTACTACTCAGACACTCCCCCATTACGTCTACCTGCATATCTGCGCATGTGCTACCGTACATCACCTCACTTAATCTCCTGATTGGTCTTTCTGTCCGCTCTGCCTCTTCGTTCAGCTGATATGCTAATTTTTCGACTTCGTCCTTAATTTTTGCACACCAGTGTATATAGTAATGAGTTTTACGTATTTATAAACTTTAGTGTAAACATTAAATATTTTAGAGTAAAATATTACTGATAAAAGTACATAAAAGACATGTAATGATAGGCGTAGCACGATGGAAGTTGGGCCGACCACGCATGCGGTCGTCTATGAAAGTTTAAGTAGGAGCGGAATCTCGCCACTACATGCAACAACTTGTCTAAAATATGGCAATATAAAAAATCGTGTGTTTGGTCAACAGTTAAATTTTGTTTTGTTCAAGATACGGAGATATGAAGTGAATGTAACAAATTTCCCTTTATTTTAAAAAGAAAGCAGTATTATATATATATATATATATATATATATTGTATCATTACTGAAATAAAGTACGTTCCAAGAGTATACGTTTGAACACAATTGACATATTCTTATAAATAAATTTACTAACAAAAGTTACTTTTATTAAAGCTCACCAATAATATGGTCATTTATGTAATATGTATCAATATAATTTTTTTTTTTCATTTTCATTTATGGATTTCAGGATATATAACCAAGTTAAATTTGTAATTTATGCATTAACTTTGGGTTTCATCGCTAATTTTTTGGTATAAAAAAGGGTATGATGTCAGTCAGTTTTAGAGCCACTGTTTTAATCCTTTAAGAAGTGTTTCTTAAACTTTCAATGCTGGCGACCCAATTTTCAATCATAATTTTCATCTCGCCCCCCCCTTCACACAATAAACAATGTATTGAGTGGAATAACAATGCACACTTTGACGTTAAAGCTACTATACGATTTTAATCATAAACCGTACAAATTATATCAAGAAAAGTATTAAATTCTGTATATAACTAGCCTATGTGAATCACTAGTAATTTTTTAACTTGTTCTTAATTTAGGTTTGTGAGTTTAATTATCAACTACATTGTGCAGTACTGATACAGTTTTTAGTATATTATATCAGTGTAAATATGTATTTTATTTTTTATTATGTCCGAATCTATATTTTGTTTTGCTTCCTTTCAGTAATTTCGTAGTTTTTTAAATCCTTTGCTTTTCACTTTTCGATATACTCGCGCCCCGCTCACAGGGTTATCACGCCCCGTTGGGGGTGGGGGGTGCCCCTTAGTTTGAAAAGGGCTTAGGGTGATTTATGTTCTCATTGCGTGATCGTCAATATCTTTCCTGTAGTTTCGTAGCACATCAATTAAACATGCCAGCGTATATAGCCTGACCTTCTGCTTTTCTGTCAGTTATTATTCATACATATCAAAGACAAACTTATATATATTTTTAAATATTTATAATACATCCATATCCATGTTATTGCTCCATCAGCCAACAGTTTGAAGAAAAGGGTGTAAACCTCTTTGATTACTCAAACCTCGCCAATGGAATCTATTTATTTACTCCAGTCACTTTTTCATTAATTTGTTTACCCTGTGCACGAATTCTGCGAAACTTAATAATGTATGCTTAATCCGAAAGCCGTCCCCGATTGCGTGGTTCTTTATGAGAGCAGAACAAACATTGGATGAAAGGGCGGATCTCTATTATTAAGAAAAAGTATACCAAAAGCAAGTAATAAAACGAAGCAGTGGGTAAATTTCAACAATGAATCATCGGATGGTCTAAATTTAATGCCCAGAGCTAGCTTTTAGTGCTGTGGTAGGCGCCGAGAATCCTGGATAACCTCTTGTGGGTGGAGTTGCTATGGTAACGCTGCATCCCGAGAATGAAAATGACCCAAATTCCGGTCACTCAATAGACTAGTCTAAGTCCGAGTTAATTGAGTTTGTTTTTTAGTGATTCCAGGAAAGAATAGTTGTTCTTTTTTTTCTTTCTTAAATTGCCGTGGATTTGGTGGGATTAACTTAAGCTTCAGATAATTCTAAAGGCAAATAACATCCCAACTGATAGTGGGAAGACTCTAGGAAAATAACTCCGTTTTTCCCTGGAAAAGGCTAATGTACACAAAAAGGAATATTAAAGGGCATTGTTGGACGTGGTTTGAAAATTGAGGTTTATTGCAAAAGTAAAGAAACAAATGATAGGAAATATTTTAAAATGTTTAGGAATTGATTAAATTAATTTAAACTCAAAATGATTTTGGAAGCAAATTTCATAACTGACTCTTAACGAGATGCTCTAAATGCGTGAGAGGACTGAAGAACTTTGTTGGACGTAAAGTTTAATTTAAAATGAAAAACGAATAAAAATGCAATCAACTGTAAATGTAATTATTTTTTTATAAAAAATTAGGAAATTTATTTATAAAATTTGGGGATATGATAATAAACGTAAGATGGGGGATAATGCCAAAAGCAAGTGATTAGTAGAAACAAGTTTTTTCTAATTTCTTTTTATTATAAGAAAATTCGAATGAAGATTCAAAGACACTGTTGTACATAGAGTTTCACTAAATTAAATAATTGTTCTGGGTGGAATTTCTTTTTTTTTTCAGAATTTCAAAAACCAACCTATGCGGAAAAGGTATTCTCTTGCATTATAGATCAGAGGTACCCAAACATTTTTGTCTCATAGACCTCTTGCCATGTTTTTTTGCTTGGGTAGACCCTGCTTACTTAATATTGAATTTTTGCAAATTTATCAACTTAAATGTCTTTTTGATAGCTGGTATAGAACCACTTTGAAAGATTTGAATTTCTCTGTAGTGAAATAAAGGGATTCAGATTTAAGAAACGCATGTTAATTAATTACATAAAAATTTAATAAAAATATAAAATAATTGAGCAACAAACAAATGTTTTTAATAGGAGAGATGAATCTGGTGTTTCAATAACAAATTTTCAACATTTGGCATGAATCTTGTCAGGTAACTCTGAATCTTCTTGGTTCGTATATAATGTCAGTAGTTTTGTTTCTTTCTTTCTCTCTCTCTTTGAGAGTGGCAACCACGTTGAAACTTTTTCACATTAGGAAAAGCAATTAAACCTTTCTCAAGATATTCCATAATTCGGTGTAAATAACAGGTATTACGCTAAAATGATTGTCCTTGTTATAATAAAACTTATGCTGCCACCTTGTAACTGCAAATTAAACTCATTCAAGTTAGTAAATAAATTTGTTCAATAGGTAAAATATGGTTCCCACTTGATTAAATTTTCTTTTAAAATTAAAGTCACGACCTGGTTTAATGCGAGCCACTATTGTATACCCCTATTTACATCTTATGGACCCCCAAATTATTTTTCCGCTGACGTGGACCCCTTGCAGGTCGTCATAGACCCCTGGGGATCTATATGGATCACTTTGGGAATCACTGTTATAAATGAAGGGGGAAATAAATTGCTATTTACATTGTAGTACACACTAAACAATTATCATCCCTTTTAGTTCTTTACGTTATAGAAAAATAATTTTATTTTCAATCTAAAATCAACTAACCGAAATTAAATTTTTCCCCATGTTTTTAGAAAACTGTACCCCTTTGTGGCAATATTAAATTTCGAAATTATTTTTCAAAATTATTTTCCTCCTAATCATTATATCATAGAACATTTTTTCCGCATTTTGGTAGATTTCAAATAATATAATTTTTTTCTCCGTATAACCGCGATCTGTCTTAATATTGAGTATAAAAATAAATTTAATCTATGTTAGAAATAATATTTAAAATGAAATTTTTCTCGTTCAAAATTATAATGAAAAATTTATAGATAATTTTCGTCATATATTTTTCTTGTTCTTTATAAAATTGGAGCATTGTAAATCGGATATTAGTGGTAAATGGATTAAAAACTAAAAATCGCTATCAATACAAATATTTTTTACTAAATATTAGCTTTTTAATTAAAAAAAATAGAATGTAAATCCTCGAAAGGTATCTCATATTTTTAATATTTTTTTTTCTAATGCTTCCTCTACAAAGAATATGATGTCGTTTAAAAATTCAAATAACAATCAGAATTTTAAAGTATAAAGTTTGTTACTTAAATAAATTGATAACATCAATTCTCTCTCTCCTTTCTTCAAAAAGAATGTTAGCATTGGGCATTTATTTTTTGGGTCTGGTCCACCTGTTTCTACCAAATTTAGCTAAATCAACATTTCTTTTCATTTTTATGTAAGCTCTAAACTAAATTGTTGTGTGCCTTAAAATATGTCTATCTCATTTTATTCCTTAAATGGTATTTAAATTTATGCATTAAGAAACTGATTCCTTCTTGAAAGATTAAATGCTTAAAAACTTTTTATCCTGAAAAGAAAATTAAATTTTTATTTATTCAAAATGAGGAAGGCTTATAATAGCGTCTGTGATTAACTATAAGAGTTTGGTTTTTAATTCTTGAAACAATGAAATGAACTTAAAACAAGAAGTAATCAACATGAATAATAAAACAAACAAAAAATCATTATTCCATCTATGAAAAAATGCAGATTTCTAGAATCATTTTTATTTACTTTTCAGTCGTTATTTAGCAACTACTTCTAAAAACGCTGAAAATTTTTTATAAATGGCATTTTTTATTTCTTTAATTGCCATTTTTACATCTTTAGTATTTCTGTTTTTTCTATTATTTTACTCCCAGAGTTTATTTAGTAATAAACACTTAAATATGCAAATAAACCTTAAAAGCATAAAAAGAGTAAACGTTAATAATTAAACAACTTTGCCCATTGTTTTTTCTATTTTTATCATTTAATTGCATTGTACCGATTGAGGTTTTTATACGCTTTTTGCTTTGATGAAAAAGAAGTTATTTTACAAACAGTGATTCTTTGGAAAAAGATTAAGATTAAAGAATTGTAGATGTTTCAACGAATATAAAAAAGGGTTATGTATATGATTAACCATTTTCCCGGTATAAACCAGGTGTTTCATGTAAAGATCGTGTTTCCAGCTTTATATTTCACTGAGTGTTTTTTAATAATATGGCAAATATGGATTTTTCAGTAAAAAGTAATAAATATGTATATAAAACAACTACAAATGCCAAAACAACTTCAACATCCTTTTACTTACAATTTTGTTCTTATTTTGAATGTATTTTTCTTATTTTGAATTTCAGAAAGTAGGTTACATTCACAAACATAGTAGATCAATAGCACTTTATAGAGACAAGGAATACAATACCATGCAAAGCACGTACACTAAGCTATTACTCTATATCAGAGGTTGCCAACCTTCTAGCTGTGGCGTACTAAGCCAATCTACCAATCTGATTCAGGGTACCATACAGTAAAAAATATTTGAAACATTTCTATTCCCTCGATAATGCATGCAGAGGTTGGGAATAGAGGTTAAGAATATCGATTTATAGTTTTATTATATATTAATATTGCATCATTTAAAGATGTTTATTGGCATAAAAATAAACTATATATGAAATATATAACTATTTCTTCAACATAAATAAAATTTAAAACTGTATATATGTTGTGTATATTTCACAAATATTTATTAAAACAAGAAGTAAGCAACATAAAATATACAAGTACAATATAGTTAAACAAAAAAAAATATTTTAATGCGAACCTAGTCCCTGCACCGCTCTATAACTTGGGACTTTCAATTTAACACAATTTTAAATATTCATTTGTTAAACAACTTCTTTGCGGACTCGAAATAATTTTTCATGTAACAAAAGATTTGTTCACACTGATTGGTAGAATGAAAATCGAAAAGAACAGTTCATGTAACCTTGCGGGGGGGGGGGAGGTAACTACCAGTTACATGCTAAGCTGAACTACCAGTATAATGCATGTGACACACTGTACGAAATATTTAAAAGTTCAAGTCCCCCGATAATGCATGCATATTTAGGGAATAGAATTAAAAACATGGATTTTTGGTTTTATTACATATTACTTTTGTATCTTAAAACTATTTATTAAAATAAAAACAAACAACATATTTATTCAATATAAATAAAAAAAATTAAAATTGTACATATATTATGCATAATGTATCTTTTAAAGGTATTTATGAAAATAAGAAATAAACAACAACAAAAAATTTTTAAAAAGTATCACTCTTTAATATAGTTTAATAAAAAATAAATAATTTTAATGTGAACCTTGCCTATGCACCGCTCTACTTCATATCGCAATATCAGGAGTATTGTAACTTTCAGTATAACACGATTCTGAACCTTCAGTTTTAAGTAACTTCTCTGTGAATTCAATGTATTTTTCATATGAGAAAAGATTTTTCACAAAGATATTTTTTCCCTCTAATGGTGCTGCGGAATAGTATTTTTACCTTTGCAGGCCTAATATATTCCCCAGGAGCTGGTATCACTTTTTAGTGTGGCACCATATGGGCGATACCAATTGCCGCAAGTAATTTTGACACCGAGTTTCCTCTACAGAAGGAGGCACCTGAGCTCTGACGATGCGAAATTGTACTTAGGAATTTAATTTTGCCGAGAGTACCCAAGCCAAATGGGTACTCAATGGATTTTTTACATGTCACATAATCACACGATATGGATGCTGTCGATTTTCTGCATCATGAAAATCCACCTACTTGGGCCAGGGTTCAACCCGCAACCTTGAGAACAGAAGGCCATTGACAAACCAACTACGCCACCCAGCCGGCAAAGATATGTAGAACTAAAAGAGAAAAAAACAAAGCAAATGCAATGTTCTTCAAACGATTAAATCTTTCCAGTAATGACATCCAATACTATCTGTCGATTTATTGTTAGTGTTAACTTTCAGATTTTTTTCGTAGTTTCGTAAATGATGCTTTCTATATTTCCGAAGATGTTAGTCCAATTAACTCCATTACAAAGTTATCAATTTCCATCCCCTCAAATATTGAAAAAGAGTTGTGTAGAGAGCCTCTGAGAATTGTACCGCGTGCCAGATATGGCACGTGTGCCATAGGTTGACTATGACTGCTCTACATAATCACCAACTTGTTGTAATCGTTTGATAAAACGCAGTATTAACCATTCAATGCCCTAATTATAGAGGTTATGTGGCCAGAGTGGATAGTGGCTACAGAGGACACGTGAGGGAAGCTGGGTGGGCAAAGCGACCATTCTTGCACCAGTTGTGTTGTTTCCCTAATCAGTCACATGTCATCTATTGTGCAGTTTTGACCCTTCATTATACTGTTACTTACCATTAATTTTTAAATATTTCTCTGAAAAAGTTTTCACTTTTATTACATTTTGCTATATATAAAATGCATCCGCACTATACTATCGTAACAATTTAATATAAATAATTAAATATATGATTGGCAAAAATGTATTTATCCTTGTAATTCGATAATCGAGTGCAAAAACAGAAAACTTAAGTAAAAAAACCCATAATCCCAGGTGAAAGAGATTTACCATTTAAAATACTGTTTTAAATTATATTTTTTATTTTTAAAAGCATTTATTTACTTATTTATCTGCACCCTCTATCTGTTCTAAGACAGGGGGAACATGTGTTCAGTCTAACCACGATGAGCTTCGCAGTGTCCGCTCCGACCACGCCCGCTTTACCCATACAACCTCTATAGAAATTCATAGCTATTGAATCAGCTTGTAACAGCTGTCTTAACTGTAGACAAAATGGCGTACTCCTAGATATTCTTTCAACTAGCGCAACACTCAGAATCCAAGATCGAGACTGCACGAGATGTGTGTTGTGGTCGACGTTGTTGATCTTCCTTGCCTTTCCGAATCGGTCAAGTGTGTGCAGTCTTTTTAGAACTTTTGGAACCATTTTATTATGGCTAGACGCAACATTGCTCGAGATCCATACACCGTCAACATTTCATGATAAATTTTCACACAAGTGAACCCTTTAACTCACAAAAAGCTCTCGTATGCTGTTACAAGTTCTTCAGCGTTGGAGTAAACTCACTGCTGATGCCAGGTTGGTGTTTCAGGGTTCAATTCCCCCCCCCCCATAAACCGTCAAATTTTTAATTTTTACCATAGAAAATATATACCCCTCAGTGCTTTCATCTGCTTGTTTTTAGAATGAATCCCCCCCCCTCGATAAAGAGAGGTCTGTGTATCCTACTGGCCGATGCACTATTTTTTGCTCATGTAGTAATAATCGTTACTTGAGCGAAAATTCCAGTGTCCGAAGTCTCATTGACCGCCCTTCTCTTCTAAACTAGCAGCGGATTTATTGTGAAGTGTTGCCATCTCTTGAGGACAAATGTAACTTACTTTCTGAACGACCTATGCAGCTTTGTGACTTCATTATTAGCTTATAATTTATAGTTTGCTTTGTTTTCACAATAAGTTTTATTTTTTAATATTATCATGTGTAAAATGGAATTAAAAACTATTTATTTGGCTGCGCTCTCGCACGATGTTTTAAACATAATTTTTTCCCTTAAAAAAATACTATTATTTAAGCTGCCCGAAATTTCCTGTTTTTGAAATTAATATGCATTTACATGTGTAAGCAAGAAAACTTTATTATTATGAATGAAGATATTGCATCTGATTGTAAGAATCTGATTAATATTGAGACTATAAAAGCATTACAATATTGACTTTAGAGAATAATCGAAAATATTCCTTAACGTACTTTTAGGTAATTGAACTAAAATTCTACAAATCTGTTAATTCTGACGCCTCAAATTCCCCCTCACAAAAATAATTTAGTAAGAATCTTCTTGGCACATTTAGCCCCATATTCTTTTTTTTTCTGGCCTTCAGTTTTTAGTTAAATTCTAACATTTAGTTAACTGGTGAACATAATGTACAGCGGACGTTGTTATTACTTCCTGTGACAATCAAATA
Source organism: Trichonephila clavata (assembly GCA_019973975.1). NCBI lineage: Eukaryota > Metazoa > Arthropoda > Arachnida > Araneae > Nephilidae > Trichonephila > Trichonephila clavata. The sequence goes on from BMAO01031202.1 coordinate 30,519, forward strand.
TGGTTAAATTCACTTCTTAAAGTTTAAAATCTTAGAAAGATATCCATAAGAAAATAAGCAAAAAAAATGGAAAGTTTAATAATTTTTTTTAGTTATATGTATATATATATTTAAAGATTTTAGTTACTATTTAGTAAATAACTATACGCTACATTAAATGCATGTTTGTTAAATACTAAGTGACACTTTCTTATCGTTTTTTGAGATAACGTTTAGAGTATTTTGTATTATATTCCTCACAAGTATCACTATCACATTAAAAGAGCAATACATGATGACATTTGAGAAAATGGAGGATTAAATTGAACGACAACTAAAATAAAGATAGCATTAAATATTATGATAACTGTTACAATTAGTGCACGTGTGTTTAAAGAGGTGTAATAAAATTGATTCCTCGAGTACTTAAGGTATATAACTACCGTAAAATCGGGAATTGTTCCAATTGACAAATTTTTTATGATTTATTTTATATACCGTTCTATGAGTTTTGTAAAAATACCAAGTTTTTTTAATTTCCGTTCACTAGAACAAAAAATACAATGGTTTTAGTAAAGAAAATGTCATAACTTTAAACGAGTTTTGTTAAACTTTAAAATGCGTTTTACTCGAAAAGTGTTTACGGGGACAGCGATTGCTCAAAAAATTTTAAGATTAATTAACTGAAATGTTTTTGTGTTTGTTCTGTATATTAGTAAAAATGTTTGAACCTTCAGATTTATCAATCATTGATTTATTAAAACATTTACCGTCCCTTATGTGAATACAATCACTGTTTTTTAAGCAATTTCATATAATAACTAAGATAAAGTACTTTAGTTTTTGTAAAAACTAAAATATCTCTTAGCCTGATGGTCATTTCAAAAATGAATTCCAAAATAACATGTCAAAATTGAAAAATTTTTAATAAACCTTTTATAAAGAATGAGCCCTGTTAATTTAATTTTTGTCAATTTTTCCCCATTTTTCCAATTTTAATAATAATAATTACTTTTTCTCTTCTTAATTTTAACATTTTTTTCTTAAAATGTACTAAATAATTCTAAAAACCACAAAAAAATGTCCGCATCTTTATTTTTTTTAAAAAGTTGTCGCAAGTCGCACCTTAATCCAAATTCAATTTTTTTCTTCAGTCACCTGATGTACTTACGAAAAATGATATTAAGTGCACAATCCACTGCAAGTAATCAATCAATGATTGGAAAAGATGCCTACATTACATAAAAGAAATAAAATAATTGTATATTTAACGTAAAACTTAACAGATGCTCTTGAATCGGTAGAATTCTCTCTCCCTCTCTCTTCATATACATGTATGCGTGTGCATGTGTGCATATGTGACGTGCCTCACACTTGAAACCAATCTCATTTTGAAGCGCCACGCGATAAAAATTACTAAAAGTAATCCATAATCCTTCGAAATTACAATTCATTCCTAAGAATAGTTGCATGAAAGTTTTTCATCATTCAACCTGACACAAACCGACATTTGTAACGATGTTTTGTCAGCTGCTTACGAAGAAAGGAGATTAATGAAGATTTTTAAAATAATAAATCACGCTTTAGAAGAAGAATTCACACTTTACAGATTTATATATTTAGAGAGAATGCGTCATCTTTTCTTAAAATACATTGCTTCGGAATAATTCAGTCAGATTATTTATTTAAAACTTTATATCTTGTAAAAATATAACCGATTATATATTTCTCTCTCTCTCTCTCATCAAGATCCTAGATTTTTTGCAAAAACTGAATTTGTAACTCAAAACACACACACACTTCAAATCTAGTTTCAGAAATTTCCCTCGGTATTTTAGATTTTTTTTGTAAATAATCATCATTTTGATGAGAAGTTTATGATATTTTAAGAGTTTGTGTCCCATTTTTTCCAAATATTCCTAAGCCTTAAGATCGTCTTCACTTAATGTCAAAGAATAGGACCCGATTTTTTGGAATATTTTTTCAGATGTAAAAAAGGTACTCCAATATTAATATTGTATTCTGGCTTCGCTATCCCTCAGAGCAGTGCTTCCCAATCTTCCCATCGTCGTGAACCGGTCAACGTTTGATAATTTTACCGAGGCTCACTGGAGAGGGAAGGGGGGGGGGACATTGATTGTGTTTATATTTTAGATTGTTTTGATTAAACAATTTTTGTTTATTTGTATTTAAATATGCCTTTAGAATAAAATGCAGTTACATCAAAACATGAAGATAGAATGATTTAACGTGGAATATTGAGTTGAGGCAGTTTCTTTTTGATAATGTGCTCATCGTTTAGCTCAGGTTCTTGTACAATTAGTGAAGAAAACCTTAAAAGAGAACAGGAATAATGAAAAATTAATTTTTAATTCCAGTTAAACTGACTCGACTTAAAAAAACCTTTTTTGTAGAAAATTAAAAGTTCAAATTTGCTTTTAGAAGAAAAAAAATCTTTTAAATTTCATTAAAAGAAACTACGGAGAAGTATAAAAAGCATATCTGATTGCGAAAAAAATACTGTACAAAGGTAATTTCTCTGATGATATAATGCAACGTTTCTCAAGCTGTGGGGTGTGCCCCCTGGGGGGGGGACTGATAACTCTGTGTTAAAGGTAGGAGCATATCAAAAAGTCGAAAATAAAATATTAAAAATAATTATTAATTTACTGAAAGAAAGCAAAAAAAAAAAAAAAAAATACATTCTGACATAATAAAAAATAAAATCCACATTAACACTGATATAATATAAATGTATCAGTACTGCAGAATGTATTTGATGCTTTATTTATCATTGCTGAATTAAAAACAAGTTTAGTAATTAATAGTGACTCCCATTGGCTTGTCATATACAAAACTTAATATTTATCTTGATAACTTGTACGGTTTATAATTAAAGTCGCATTGTAGTTTTAGCGTCAAAGTATGTTATTATTGCATTTAATGCATTGTTATCGTGAGAGGAGGGCGCGATGAAAATTACGACTGAAATTGGCTTGTGAATATTGAAACTTGAGGAGCACTGATATAATGGTAAAATATATCTGAAGTCTAAAATAATGCACGAAAGAAGCTCTGTTTAAAAGTAATATTTTAGAGTGGGCATTACTTATTTAAAATCTTGAAAAACTAAAATTAAACTCTTAATAAAAGAAAACAAAAGTGCATATTTACAGCATTTGAGTCAAATATAACTGAAAGAAAAAATTAAAATTTTCAGAAATCCATGAAATTGTCAATTTTTAAACGAAAAAATTTAAGTTAAGAATTTGTTAGTGAGGAATTTTGTGAAAAATATATGGAAAGTGAATAAATAATGATAAAAAATTTTTATGAGCAAAAAATCATTAAAATAATTTAAAAGAAAATAGTTTTTAAGTTCTTTATTTTTATCATCATTAAGAGTAAAGCAATTTTTTTTCATGCACTTAAAGAAAAGTTTTTGATAAAATCTCTAAATACTAGGAATAATTCATTAAAAGAACGAAAATAATATTTTAAAATCATCAAAAATACTTAAACATAATTAAAAGGAAAAGCTTATTTGTGAAATTCTAGGAAATCGGTCACCATTTGTTTGCAACTGAAAAAAAAACAATTAAAGATTTTCATTAAAATTAAGTTTAAAAAAAGATTTTAAGCTTTATTCCAAGAATAAATATAAAATCTACTACAGAATGCACCATATTATCATTTTTCAAAAAAATAGGAGGGGGATAAGAATCGATTTAAAAAATATTTGTGTTTCGTTTTTCTTTTTTTTTTTCCTTTTGTCCGAATTCTTTTTTGACTTCAAACCGCGAAATCATCAAGAGAGGATTGCAAAAGAGAACTCATTTTAATGAGGTGTCTGACTAACTATAAATGAAATCCTCAAAAAGAAATTTTTCTTATTCTTTGAAAATAATTATCACTAGTTAGTTGACTAAAGTAAAGATTTTTATTCAAAAGAAATCAGAATATAATTGTTAGAAATATAAATTTGAAACTGGGAGATTATCATAGGATTTTTATCTGAATATAAATACAATATTATTATGTACCTATGTTCTATAGTACTCTGTTTACTTAAACTTTTTTTTCATAATGTGTGTGTGTTTTATTAAATATATATATATATATATATATATATATATATATATTGCTTTTCTAATTTATACACAGTCTGCATAATAAGAAATGCGTACACATTAAGCTTTTAGTATCTATTACAAAATGTGGACATTTTAAAATTATCTTTATTTTTATAAAATATGCTATTTGTCATTTATGTGTAAATTATATATTTTTTCTAAATGTAATTTGTAAGATTCTTCACTGTTTCTCAGGTATTGAATATAAAAGTTTAAAAGTTAAAATTATATTACGAAACAATTTTTGAATGTTAATTAATTGTACGTGAGCATTATATGAATAAAATATATGAGTATTATTTTTTTCTGTAAAAAAAATTGTGCATCCGATGCACAAATGCACAACCCATTTTTCCCGCCTACTCACCAATATTTGGCGGTCGCCAATGTTTAAAATAGAAATAATTACACACTAAGTTTTATTTATTTATTTAAACATTTGCTTGCTTCATTTTTTGGCCCTAGGTAGACTAGGACTGGTCGAACTATTATAATTTGCAAAATGTCAACAAGCATCAAAATTGAGTGTAACATTCTTTTTAAACTGAGAATTATCTTAATGAAGCTAAGGAAAATAAAGTTATTTTTTTTCACGGATAATTCTTTTCCAATCTTATTTTTTGAAGTTAAAATCCAAGAGTGGTATTAAAAAAATCCAGTACGAAGTCAAAGAAAGTATATTCTCACTAATGTAGTCATTGAAACACTCTGTCTATTGGGATGATGTGTGAAGTATAATAGAACTCACTATATTGTTGGATTAAATAATTATTGAGCTCTTCATTTATAAACAGACACAATAGAAATCTCGAGAAAAGATGCAATGAAGTATAAAACAGGTAAGGCTCACTAGTTGTACAAAATTAAAATGCTAAAAGTATGCTTCCTGTAATTAAGTATCGTAATAAATTCAGTTTAAAAAGGAAGTATTTTTAGTTTTTCAAGCTTTTTTTTAAGTACTAACATTCAAATAAATGAATCTATTAATTTAATCCAAAGAAGCAAGCACAATGGTCATCTAAATTGTTATATATAGTTGTTATTAAATTTTCTTTTTCATATTCACTTTTTGGAGACTGTTAACATTTTAGCAAACTTCATCGCACAGTTAACATATAATCTAACATTATTTTATCAAAATTAGACTTTAAATCTGTTTGTTAAATTTCCTAAGCACTTTACGTGGAAAGAATGAGTTATGTGGTTCGCTATACTTTAAAATATTTAGCGTTGATTAAATTTGACCTTAGCTTTTATATTTTTAATGTTACCATTATTACATTAAAATTTTTTTAAATAATAATATTTTTAATCGATTGAAGCTTAATCGGACAAATACGAATCTCACCGTATTTCAAATCTTCAAATTAATTTCTGTTTTTATATTGATTAATTTAAATTTGTAAGGTTACAATATATTTTCATTTTCATTTCTGTATTCAGTTTCTATACTTAGTAAATCATAATAATAACAACATTGACCTACTATCTTAACCTTTGAGTATGTATATTATTTGCATTAAATTCTCCAAATTAACCAATAATGCGAAGGATCTCCCTGAATTTATTAAAAATTTATGCATGAAGAAGAAAAAGCATTTATTTTGTAAAACTCCCTTAAATAATTCTAAAATATTTGAACAACTTTGCTAATGCCTCTGTTTTAAGAAATTTCTTTTTGTAAAAACTATTTTTTAAGTTATCATTGTTGTTATTTCCATAACCAAGACACTTTTCAACCAATGTAAATAACGAATCAGATATGTGGGAAAAATTATGCAAACTAAACAATATATAATAGTCATAAGTTTATTTTCAATAAAAAAAATTTTCATTTAGCTTAAAAATAATTAGTGAATGTCTTATTTCATATTTTTTTAATTATAATGTCTGTCTCTAGTGAGTAAAGATCTAACCTGACTTGCAATAAGCCTTGATTTATTATTTTTAAAAGTGCATCCGAAACAGCCGATGCTCTACTTAACTGAACAGTGAGATAACTATCATAAAAAAAAAATTATGGCACGTGTCAGCGTATTATCATGTGCGCGTAACACTATTATGTCTCATGAAGAGCATCGGTCGCCAGTAACCAAAACAACGACTTCATTAGCTCAGCTTGGCGTTCATCTTGGCATTCAGTTTCACGTTCACCCGTATAGTTTCCGTTCCCGTAAGAATACGGAATAAAATATAGCCTATGTTACTTCCCGTTAATGTAGCTTTCCATTAGTGAAAGAATTTTTAAAATCGCACCAGCCGTTTCCGAGATTAGCCGGAACAAACAGACAGACAAAAATTTTAAAAATTGATTTTTTATATAAGTACCGTAAATACCTTTAAATGCATTTAGTAACAAACTGCTAATTTGAAATTACAAACAGACACTTCAATTTATTTATTTATATAATTAAGTATCTCCAACGCTTGGTCAAATCTCATCTCAATTAATCTCTCCTTTGATCTCACCTCTCGTCAATTTTAGAGAGGAATCTTATAAAGATAAATATTGGCAAATCCAATTCACTTCAATTTACTATCTAGTTTCATTAACGTCAGGAAATAATTGGTGACTCGCTGGAAGGAATAGAATTAAAAGTATACAACACAATCACTTTTATCTTATTCTTCTGTTTATTTGATTTAATATTATGTTATCTTAGGGGCATGTACTCAAAGAACCATTTTAAAAAATGTATTTATTAAAGCTTTTTTCTCTGAATTTTTAATGCGCATATTAAAAAAGGGTTTTTATTTCTAAGGGACTTGTGAATTTTCAAAGCGTAGTTATTCTTTATGAAAAAAATTCAGCGATAAGAAATATTCAGCTAATAAACTCACAAATTTGGATATTTACTTTAAGATATGAAAATGTTTCGTTAAATATATGTGCCTCGTACGTTTATTTAGTAAAAGTGGTGTATATATTTGCATATATTTACTGTATCTCCAATTCACGCTCGTGTTTAGTACACAAATTCTCAGAGTATTAAATTTTGGTAATGCGAACTTTAACGTATAATTTATGGGTTTTATTTATTCTTATTTACTTTATTTCTTCTTGCTTTTTTCGTTGCTTTGAATGCAAAAATATAGTTTTACCAATTGATTTAGTAAAAATATTTTTGTTAATGTATATGTTCAAGTCTTGTGAAATTTTGATTATTTATTGTTTAAACTTTGATTGTGCCTGCTGGGTGGTGTGGTTGGTTTGTCGCTGGCCTTCTCAAAGTTGCGGGTTCAACCCCGACCCAAGTCGGCCGGGAACGGTCGCGCGAGGCTCAGAGTCACCCCAGACTCACGAAATCGTTAATTCTGGGAAAACTGTTATTTGCTATCAATCACCTAGGCAGTATCATCCTATATGACGGTTTTCACGGGAACTAAAATGTATTTGTCCCATATCTCTCTCTTTTTAAGAAATAATTAACGTGGGTTTTTTTTTTTTTTTTTTTTTTTTTTTTTACAAAAATCTTAAGGTACTTGTTTTGAATGTGAATCCCCGAGAAACCACTTTTGTTCTAAAATATTTTCTATGAACAGGCTACAATATTCCCTTGTGAACAACTTATTTGTTTTGCTTGTTGTGTTGTGCGACTTATTATAGAAGAACCTGCTGAAATAAGGCATATTAATCATGATAGCGAAAGTAAATTTGAGAAAAGCGATGAACATTAAACGTTTGAGTTAAAAGGAAAATTTTGAAATGCTACCTAAAGAACTCCATTAAGAAAAATATGAAACCATAAGTATACCACAAGGCACACTTCGCCTTGTCAAAAAGACACAAGCACGAAAAAGTTCAACATGATATTTGTCGATCATCAAAGGGCAATAAAACTACTATAACTTGAACAAAATATGACAGTTTTGCCTGCAAATAACATTCCTGTAACGTTAGCAAAAATGTCTTTATTAAAGTTAAGCACTTCTCTCTCTCTCTCTTGGTTCAGTTTGATTGATACTTTTCTCAAATTATCAAAGAAAAATTGATAAATCCTTAAAAGTAGGGAAGTATACTTTCTCTTAGTTAAATTATTCTCTGGAATTACGATTTTTATGCGCCTAATAAAAATATTATAAAAAAGAGGATTCGGGTGACTTAGTCACCCACGTGACCATTAAAATTAGTATCGAGTGCGCGCTGCCGGATTAACCATGTTTCAAAATTATGAGGTCTGTTGACAATAGTCTTAGTATTGCTTTAAGGTATCCGACTACCCTAAAATTGTGAATTTTGCCACGAATTGACAAATTTTTTATGATTTTATTTTATAGACCCTCTTGTTAGCTTTATAAAAATACCAAGTTTATTATTTTCCGTTCACTGGAACCAAAACTACAAGTGAAAGGAGATGCCATTTCTTTATGCAAAATGTCATTCTTTAAAATGCGTTTTACTCAAAAGGTGTGTTTTTTAAGTACTCAAACGGACAGTGATTGCTCAAAACGTTTTGAACATAATTAACTGAAATTTTTTGTGTTGTTCTGTATAATAGTAGAAGTGTTTTAACCTTCAGATTTATCAATCACTGTTTTTTAAGCAATTTCATATAATAACTAAGATAAAATGCTCTAGTTTTTGTAAAAATTAAAATATCTCTTATCCTGAAGGTCATTTCAAAAATGAATAATATAGCAACACATCAAAATTGAAAATTTGTTCATAAACTTTTGGTACAGAATGGGCCTCGTTTATGTTATTTTTTGTAAATTTTTACCCCTTTTTTCCCATTTTGGTAATAATAGTTTATTTTCTATTCTTAATTTTAGCATATTTTTCTTAAAATGTACTAAACAAATCTAAAAGCCATAAAAAAAAAATCGCCATACCTCCATTTTTTTAAAAATTTGACACAAGTAGTGACAAATACCTTAAGTGCGACTTTCATTAACACTCACTTGAAATACTCATTTAAAGTTAGGGGATCCGCTTAACAAGCTTGTAGTTCTGAAAATTTCAAGCAGATTTCGAAAAATTTGATATTTATGTTCTTCAATCATGAAAAATCAGTAACGTGAGGACAAAAACTCGGAATTGACGATAAAATTCTTTTCAAGTTAATTAATTAATCCATTACACCATAATTTAATTCTCTTTGAGCTTTTAAGAGGAAAACTATTTTACCTAGTATCGATAAAAATAAGAAAAGAATTGTTGAATTATCGACAAATGCTTAAGACACTCGTTTAAAGTTAAGAGTCCATTTTTAAATCCTTCTAATTCCGAAAATTCCAAGCAGATTAAAAATTTAATTATTAAGGTTTTTTTCACGAAATGAGAAATCAGGAACGGAAAAATTCGCAATCCATAAAGACAAAATTCTTTTTAAAATAATTAATTAATCCAGTGCATTATAATTTCGTTTCCTTTAAATCATTAAAGATCATACCATTTTTATTTAGCTACGACAAAAAAAAGAAAGAATAAGAGCTGCCAAATTTATATTAAGAATACCATTTGATTTAACACAGTGCACTTCCATATTTATTCAATCTGTAAATGAAAACCCCGCATTATTAAAATAATTTTCACCGGTATTTCTATATAATGCTTATGTTTTTACTAAAGAATTTAATGGTCTTTTCAATATAAAAAACATACTTTATCTACCAACTACAAGCTAGAAAACAAAATAAGATTCGGTCAACAAAATAAATGAGTCTGAAATAGAAATGATAACAAACATATATCAAAATGCTTATAATATATAAACTTTTAAATAAGCTACCTGGTGTTTTTCTGTGTATTTTGTGATTATATGCTTTGTGTGCAGCTTTGTTTTCGAAGGAAACCTTTGATCTTTTCAATGCTTTGAAAAAATTCTCAAATCATCATTACACAAACAAATATATATTTCCGTTCGATTTCTACGATAAGGGATTACATTATAGAACAGGGGTCTGCAACCTTTGGTATGTGTGTCACATGTGGCCTACAGTACAATTCTCAATGGCACTCACTCTACGCTACTCTACTTTTTGAGCGGATGAAAGTTGATACATTTGTAATGAACCTTATTTGACAAACATCTTCAGAATAATAGACCAGCTAAGGAATTACGAGAAAATCCTAAACATAACTCTAAGGATAAATTTACAGCAGTTTTTTTAAATTATTGCTGAAGAGATTTAATTGTTTGAAGAGAGAAAATTGTATGTACTCTGCTTTTTGCTTTTGGTTCTACATATCTAAGTAAAAATTCTTTCCTCATATGAAAAATACTTCGAATCCGCAAAGAAATTGTTTAACAACTAAGTCCTCAAAATCGTGTCAAATTGTTAGTCACATTGTACTTCTAATTTTGCGATATGGGAATAGAGCGATACAAGTACTGATTAGCATTAAATTTTTTATCTATCTTTTTATTTAACTATAAAGAAGAAAAATACTTATATTTCATGTGTTGTTGTTTTTCTTATTTCAATAAATACGTATGTTTGAAAATATATAATCTATGCACAATTTATGTTTTTTTTCCTTTTATTGAAGAAATGGTTATTTTTTATGCTATTTATTTTCATGTCAAGAAAAAAAAATTTCAATGATACAAAATTAATACATAATAAATCTGTAAATCTATATTATTAATCTCTACCCTCTAACTCTGTATGCATTATCGGGGAAATCGAATTGTTTCAAAAATGTCCTACTGTGTGGCTCGCTGAATCCTATTGGTAGGTTGATTTGGCATGCCACAGCTAAAAGGTTGCCGACTCCTGTTATGGAACATCAGTTGCTTTTCATATGTTTGGAAGGAAATAATCCAAACTCAACTATTATGTATCACTGGAATCTAATTTTAATAAATAATTATAATCTCTATTCCCTGCTTTGAAAACGTTCTTTTTCTGCCTACAATATGATAATAGTTGAATTAGTCTGGAGACATGGAGACACCGTAGTGAGAGAATACTTAACCATTGCCTTATGCGTTGTCACTCTGTTCCTACGCCCGAATTTATAATTTGGTGTGGTATTGGATTCCACATTCATCTCCCCTAGGACTCAGTAGCGATACAGTGATCAACTACAGCTATATTTCTGAAGTTTCAAAGCTTGTTGTCCATCCTCTCTTTCAGAGTTTGTCTGTGGCTACATTCCAACAAAACGAAACGTTATCTCGACTGGCAAAAAACAAGACATTTTCGTGCAGCAGATTGGATTGCTGCTTTGACCTGTTATTCTTCCAATCTATCGCCGTAGAACACATCGGAACTTAATTATTACCGCAACAATCGTCAACTCTATTAATAACTCGCCAAGTTGGCAACCCTGATTTCCTATGTGCCGTACGTGTTGAATCTGCAACCGGGTGCTTCATTTCATGTAATGTTGCCAATAGGTTGCGATAATACGTAAGTACCAACTCATCTAGTCGACAATTGGCGAACGACTTATCCGACATACACTCACTAATACATCAGATTAACTTAAGTTGCACGTAATAGAAGCAATATGAGTTTTCACACCCGATAAGACATCCAAAGATTATTTTATTCATTGTCGAGGAGTGAAACAGTAGTTATTGTCAGCTGTGACAGCAACACTCAATTCTTATTTTATGTTCATCTTCACCCCCATAGAAGGCTGTATTTTCAGCTATTTCACCTTTTTGTACTGGATACTATATTTCTAATAAATGTAGCTTTGATGTCGGATGTCCTTTTGGTGTTGCATTTTGGATGACCAGAAGTATTATTAATTCACCATCTTAAAATGGAGAAAAAGCTCATAATAGTTTGTTTTTTTTCAAAAACTTGTTTTCATTGGGTATACTATATTAGGATTTATCAACTAAGTATTCATTTATCTTTCTTTAATTCTTCACGTAATCTTAAAGATATAAATATTATCGCTCAATTCAAGAAACACTACACTAATACATAAAATTAGGTATTTTGTCTGCAATTAATTTGGAAATACATAATTTATATAGAGTTTATTTTCCAATTTCAAAAATAGTACCCACTCTCTTACATAGCACAAGAACTCTTTTTAATACAAAAAATGCCTTCTTCAATACTAAATAGAAAAACCTATGATCAACTGAGCATCAACTGTAGTGCAAACAAATATTTAAAATATGCAAAATACGTTTTGACTACTGTTTCGTTTTGTAAAACATTTAGCTCTATTTAAAATTCTTTTCTTAATTTTGAGCCAGTTTTGAATTTAATATTTAAATTATACAGTAGCTATAGATATTGTTTAGATTGATAATTCTTTTTCATATTATTACGGTCTGATTTAATTCAATAATTGATGTAACTTTAATTTATTTAATTACTTAATTTATTGCTGATGTATAATCATCTGTTGTTGAAGTTTTGTGTTGCTTAAGTTGGCATCTTTTGTAATTATTCTAAATATGTTAATTCAGTAATCAAATGTTAGGCGTAATCGAAGCTGGTTGAACGTAGTATGTATTTAATATTTGTATAGTTTTGAGTTATTATCATTTATCTGGAGATCTTTTTGATTATTTTAGTGATCATAAAAATAAAAAGAGTCTGTGAAATAGACTTTGACTGCTATTGTTCTCAATTACATGGCTAGAGTTCGTTAGTTTCAAAAGTTCAATGAGTTCTCTGAATTTTTGAAAGATAGATAGTCAGGTTCACTGATTTATGTTCGAAGTATATATATGGTAACCTACTTAGCTGTAAACGTTTAATACCTGCATTTTTTTCTGCCATTAATTTAAATATTACTAGCTGGCATGGCCCGGCGTTGCACGGGCTTTTACCGAGGGTATAACTTAATCCCCATGTTAATTTCCTCCTTTTTTTTCTGACTCCAGCACTTTTGTGTGGGTGTACGATGTGAGTGCATGGCCCGTGAGTGCGTATCAAGGCTTTCCCGTAGAAAATTTTCCCTTCTCTTCACAAAATCAGCACTTCCAATATTATTTTTCGAAAAAACTTTGTTTATTTCCTCTACGCTTAGCCCGGCGTTGCACGCGCTTTTACCGAGTGAATAATTTAATCCTCATTGGAATTTCCTGTTTCCCTCAGGACGATAGCACTTATGTATGTGTATGCGCGCGATGTGAGTGATTTCTTTAACTATGTCATTAAAACTCCCTTTTTCGAAATTTGTTCTTGCGTTGGTGTAATAATTAGAATAGACGGGTGAAAGCTCAGGTGTCGTTCTCGTCACTTGACCATGGTTGAAAACTTCAAGGTCCATCGCCAAAAACCCTCGAGTAGGTGAAAAGTGCGACTTTAAAAATCACTCACTCACTTTTCAATTCTTTCGTTGGAATTTTTTAGCCCCTGGAAATGAAAACGTAGGTTTCTTAAAAAATAGTTGTATGCTGAAAAAAGACAGAAAAGTAGAAATTTTTCAAGTTACAAAATTTCACTACTACTTTAAATCTTGAAGTAAAATTGTGAGGATTTTTTGAAATGTTCGACACACGGGAAAAAAGTTTCATGCAATTATCTTTTTTCAATGAAGAAATTATTAAGTGGTTGATTTAAGTATTTTGAGTGTTTTATTATAATTCTTTCAAAAAAGTTTTCGGCTTTTTATTTTTTAAATCACGGATTCTTAAAGTTTTTTAAATCATTTTTATTTAAGCGCAGTAGTATTGTACTGATTCATTTGAGAAAAAATCATAAAATATGCAAAATATCATTGTTTTCTAAGAAAAAAAGTTTTTTTTAAATTCTTAAAAAAAGATAATTTTTAGCATTTTATTTTTTTAATCACTGATTCTGAATGATCAATAATGATTTACAGAAAACAATGTTTTTTTACTTTAAAAAATGTATATTTAAAGCAGCAAATAAAACGTTCTGATATAATATATTAGAAAAAACCAAGCATATTCATTATTTTAACAATAATTATTTTCTTAGAGCTTAAAATAATACAAGAGGTTTGTGTGTATGTGTGGTATTTTCATTTACCAATCAATCGTTATATACTGGTAGCTTAAGTATAGTCCAGAAAACTATTATCTCTCGTTTTATCCAGAAAAAAACAGATTATACAGTGTTATCATTACATAATTAATCTAGTAATGAATAATAGAAAAATATATTGCTTTAGTTTCTTAAAATATATATTATTTTAAATCCATTTTCTAAAAAAATAAATACAAAAATTCTCACCGTTAGTTATTGAAAGGACTATTCATTTCTTCATTGCTTTGTTTTTGAATGTTTGATTAAAAATATATAAGAATAAAAAAGCCTAGAAATTTATTTACATTCACTGTATGAAATCATTCAAAAAGAAAATAATACTATATGACTAAAATATATTTCAGAATTATATTTTTTTAAGGTATTTTATTCCATTTTTCTTAAAAAAGTCATTCTTTAAGAATGAGGGAAACGAAAATCCACAACAAAACTAAAACAGAGATAATCAAACAAAGTAAAAATATTAATTAAAACTTTACAGCTAGACCTGCTTTATGTTCAATGAAAGTTATATATTGCAAATACAAAATCAGAATAATATAAAGATTTAATCAATACAATGCAATGATTTTCAACATCAAAACACCCTAAATAAATTACTACAAAATAAATTTTCAAGTACCTATTTTCACTTTTAAATAAGACATACAAAAAATCAATGTAAACTAATCATAAAAACGCATCCATTTTGACTCATAAAACGGGAAATTCACTCCATTCTATGTCACTGAGAACAATCCCTGCCGCGCAATTCAAAACCGAAACTTAACCAACATTGACCTTCACTAATTCTACCGCGCATGCGCAAAAAACTCAAAAAATCTTGCCAGTGTTTTTTTAAACTTTTCACTAGCTGAAATGCCCGTTCTTCGCACGGGTTAAGTTTTAAAAACAAAAATTTATCTATTATAGAATTACAATGTTTTTAGTGAGGGTAAAACCCTGTATAAAAAGTAGTATAACCAAAAGTTAAAAATATTTTTTTCAAAGCAAATATAAATAAAGATTACAGAAAAGTGATAGCAGTAGTGAGTTTCTGCTATGGGAACTATGGGTGAAATAACCTGCAATAGATGACCTGAAAGAAAAAATTAATGATAAACTGATTCACTAAATGCTTTCATAAATAAGAAATATTAGGAAGCCTTCAACTGAAAAAAAATTAAATTAGTCCTCATATAATACTATCTAACATCTCTGTAATACATCTAATATGCAGTATTAGATGTAATTAAATACTAAAAGCCTTTAATTAGTATGAACTAAAATCAAAATCTAACTAAAACAGGTCCCCGTTGAAATAGTTCAGAACAAACAACAGTACTGAATGAAACAAATAATAAACCATGTTGCTAAAAAATTAATTATTGAAACCATACTTTTCTGCAACATTTCTATTAAAAATTATTATTTGATTGCAAAGAGCAAAAGAATGAGTGCATAAATGATGAGTACATAATATATATATCCTATATGGACAGTATAAAATAAAATATGCATATGATCTCCAAGAAACTATGTGAGTAACAGATAATAAGAAACAATGTTAAACCATGATAGCACGAGACGTAAAATCATTTCAACTCTGAATTTGAAAGAAATCCAGAGGGAAATATGAGAAAATCTTTTCAAGGTGCATCTTTTTTCTGTGCAAAAATTTTTACGATCACAAATGAAACAGTTTTCTGATTTGCAATATTGCCAGTAGCAAAGTTAAGTCATGACGAAAAATCTGGTCAAAATGGAATTCCAAAGAAAATATGAGAATATTATTTCAAGGTCACCTTATCATAGTTTCAACAAATAGCTTTTTGTTAAATTTATGACTTTTTCTCATTTAAAACAAAGATGAATTCTTATCGGTCATAAGGACCATAAGGCAAAAAACAGCGACACGCAAAAAAAAACATGGTACATACTGGTTCCTCATAAATATGAAGCATTATCTTCACGATATTACCAACATGTTAAGAGCAATTAGTTTGAATTCAGTGTCATTTTCTAAAATATACAACATTTACCGTAATTTCGCACGTATAGTCCGCACCATCGTATAGTCCGCAGACACGATTTTATATAAAAAAATTTCAAAAATCGTCAGATAGTCCGCGGACTATACGTCCGAAATTACGTTATTTTAATACGGCAATATTAATGTATTTTAGAAACAAAGAACTAAGTATAAATAGAAAAAAGTACTTCCTTACTAATATACCTTCAGAAATAAAACGCTAAATACAAATAAAAAACAGTGCTTACTAATTAATCATATATTAATTAATCACACATTCTACTACATTAACGAAAACCTTCAAAGTCTGATTAATCGGTATCAGAATTAAACAGTTCTAATATATTTTCGGGAAGAGTGTCCGAAAGTTCATTTTCAGCATCACTATCTTCACTGTCAGTGATTTCCTCGCTTTCACTAACAATCCCGGCTTTTATAAATCCCGATCATCGGCAGTTCACGACAGCGTGTTTTTTAAATTTCAACAATTTTAACCGTGAACAACCAGCGTATTATCCGCACTGGTGGATAGTCCGCAGCTTCAAAAATTTGCATTTTAAACACAGATAGTCCGCGGACTATACGCGCGAAATTACGGTATATGTAAAAATGTATACAATGCATGTGTATATATACAATCTGCATATGAACAGATTTTGTCAGAAGGAAAATTACTTTGATGAGCATTTAATCGCATCCATAGTTTCCGTGTTCATCCATAATTTTTCTAACATGTTTTTTTTTGTGAACAAATGGACATGACAAAAAAAAAATTCTGGTAAGAAGTGAAGGTGTAGTTTCATTGATTGTAAAAAAAACAAAACCTTTGATATTTGTGTAATGAATAGATAATCATGATCTATGATTCTGTTTACAAAAGGTCTCGCAAATTATTGTTTGGCTGAAAAATAGACTTTCGAGTCTTTGTATCACATAATCACTGTACCAACAATGATATGCAAGAAAAGGATAGTTCAGAAAAATAAAACTGTGACACTGAAATAGGAATTATAGCATCATTTAAATTAAAACGTTATCTAAAACAGAAAAAGTAAGCCTTAATTTTGATAAAATTGCCATAAACAGTTTTGAACAGCAAAAAAACACAACAGAAAATCTTAAATATTTAAAATTGAAATAAAAGAAACAAATAAATATAAAAGTAACCTTACACATAGTATAGAAATTATAATATTATATCAAACCAAAAGATAAATAAATTAAGATTTGATGAAACTACCATAAGCAAAATCTTATACGTGAATAGAAATTCTAACTTAAAATCACAATATTGACAATCTGTTGATCTCAATTAGTTTGAATTGTCATTTTCTTCATGTGCATTTGTCTACTTTTTTTTGTTACAATGGAAAAATATGGAATCTGCCAATTAAGGAAAAGGGTACTTATGTATTGGCGTTATCACAGCAAAATTTGCACCACAATATCAAAGTAACAGATTCTTATGTGTCTTATATGGAAAAAATCAAATTTTGGTGAAAAAAGAGAACTGGAAAACCAATGCATTTTCCAACTGTTATCTACTGTTATCAAATTAGTGTTGCCAATCGAAAAAATAAAATTTAGAAAAAACATTTTCTTAGGATGATTTTTTTCGAAAAACAACTGTAATTCCTCCACTAAGAGTTAAAAAAAACGAATAAATACAACCATAAATAAGTATATTTACTATAAAATGTGTTAAAATTCCCCCCAAAACAGCTAGAAACATTAATTTTCGCAAAGTTAAGACTTGGCATGGCTGATGACGTCATATCTCCATTTAACTGAAACATCGCATAAAAATTGAATTTTAAAAAAATCTAAAGTGAATTTCGAAAAAAACTCTTCGAGGTTAATAGCATAACGATATATAGCTTTTACATGCCAAGTTTCAAATTTCTGAGTTCCTGGATTTGGCCGGAACAGCTGAAACACACAAACTTTTCTCTGATTAGTACAGATTTAGCTGAAAAATCGCTTAAAAATTTAATTTTAAAAAAATCTAAAGCGAATTTCGAAAAAAACTCTTCGAGGTTAATAGCATAACAACCTATAGCTTCTACATGCCAAGTTTCATACTTCTGTATTGCTTAATTTCGCCGGTACAGCTGAAACACACACACACACAAACTCTTTCTTTTATTAGTATAGATTATCGCAAAAACGATATTTTACGAAAATCACACAAAAAAAATTTAAATCCGTAATTTTTAAGCAATTTTTTCAATCTTCACACAGAAGTTGGATAACATTTTTGTACAGACTCAAAAAAAGTTTCGCACGATAATTTTAATAAATGCCGAAGTTATTCAATGTTGAGTAAAAATTTGGACTATTTTTTTAAAATATCGCAGGGAAAAAAAGTTTTGGTCATTTTATTTTTTAAATGAATGGATTGAAAAGAGAAAGGCTTGAAGTTAATTAGTGTAGAATATCGATTTAATAACACGAAAATAAATTCATACGCAACGATTTAGAAATAATTTTCATAAAAACGCATCAGTTTTAACACTTTTTTAAAAAATTCGAAAAAAATAGAAAATATCGTTATTTTACAAAAAAAATTATACCGTGTCGTGGCGAAATAAATGATTTTTCTGATTCTGTAATTATTTTTTATCTGATTTTAAAAGTAAAAATCGGATGGCAATTTTAAGATGGTGGAAAACGTCGGATCACCGCTCGGCCGAAACGGAATGGAAGCTTTGCCAAATAAACAACCAGTAGGAGTTAAAACATTTAGGCGTTTTAAGGTTTTTAATTAATATCTTTTTAACTAATTACAATATCGGAATATAAATGGGCAAAATGGCTTCCTCGGATCATTCCCGATCTTTTGGTACCTTCCGCGACTTTCTGCGTCGTACGGTTCGAGAGAAGATGGACGCACATACATACATACATTACATACGTTTGTTTACCTTCGAATTTTAATAGTGTAGATTTTCATAGTGGGTATTCTGATACATTTCAAAGCTATTTAACTGAATAACTTTTAAGTTTTATAGTATATTTCTAAAAATATACTGGAAATTCTGAATAAGAAATAAAAATTCAACTACTTATACATTAAGCAATTTATTATGAAAAAATTACGTAAAACTGCTATCTTAGATTCATATCGGATATAGTTAACTTTTTCAGTATACGCATCACAACAAAATTTTAATTCTGAAATTCACCAGTCAATTTTCGACGTGTTTCAAAGGGATATAAGGTTGGGCCGATTAATTAGAACAGGGGTGGCCAACCTTTTTGAGGAGAGTGTGTCCATCTGATAAAAAAAAATATGCGTGCCACTTCCAACTTTTCCAACAAACAAAAGAATATGAAAAGGTGAAAAAAAGGTTACTTATAGGCTTATTGTGGTACTTTTACTCAAATAGCTCATTTTTTATGCAGTTCTTAAGTTGTGGAAGTTTAAAGATAATATTTCGGGTTGTGATGCGTAATTATCCGGCGTTTATATAAGCGCGTTTTTCATCAGTGAAAAGTAGCGTTTTGCTTATTATTTTTGTATAAAAATAATCTTCTCTATTGTTTTAGAAAAATGCACGTCGAAAACCATTGTCATATTCGCCATATTATGTTCTACCACTTTGAGAAAGGATGAAAAGCAGCACAGTCATTTCGCGATCTCAACGAACTCTTTGGCAAACGAACAATCAGCGAAAGTCAGTGTAGGGATTGGTTAGCCCGTTTCAAATCTGGTGATATCAGTTTGGAGGATAAGCCAGGAAGAGGTTGGCCATCGGATTTCGACGATCAGGCTCGGGATCGACGATCGGATGACTTGGTGACCGATGTCAAAGCGTGGATCGCCTCTAAGAATCGTGTTTTCTTCGCTCGTAAAATCGACCGTCTGCCAAGCAAATGGGAAGCAGTAAGTGAAGTAGACGGTAACTACGCTTCCGAATAATCCTTTAAACATGTTTTCGTCAAATATTGTTATTGATTTTGTTACATAAAATTTGTTGAAAAAACGCCGGATAATTATGCATCAACCCAATAATAAACAAAAGTAAAAACTTAGGTTTTATGCTTAATAAACTCTTTACAGGTTCAATCAGTTAGGTTGGTTTTAAAATAAAAATGAGTAACTTGAAACATTTTAAAATCGTAAATAATTACTAAATCGTCAGTATTTTCTTAATATCTTTTTTTGAATGTGTAGTTTTTTTTTTTCCTTTTTACCAAGTCATCTACATATTAGAATTAGTTCTCGAAGATGTTAACAAAATTAGATTGTTTTAGGTGTGTATCAGTTAATTTTGAGCAATATTTTGATTTTATTATGTTCATAATAGAAAACATTTGTTGACGAACTTGTTGATCCAAACCTACTACAATATCTGACAGCTACACACACAAATCGTGTACATTTGGAAAATTTCTTGTTAGTATAACTTTCCAAAATTCAACATAATTCCGATCCCTTCTAATTGTAATAAGTCCTATACATTTGCTTTTCAATTCCGATTTGGATTTTAGGAGGGTAACAATTAACGTCTTGCAGAGAAATTATGGAAAAAAAATGTATTGAATGATCAGAAATTTCCTTATCATCTTGACCTAACATTGATTGAATCTTGCAACATGAATGTTAAATTTTCAAATCTGCCATAGCTTGGAGCACTATTAGTTTAGGTACATAGTTTCTCTCTACATAAATGAAAATGTGAAATGTTTTAATCTTTTCTCTCCAAAATAGAGACTAAAAACGCAAGTTCGTTCACAAACGAAGTTATATGATAAATTAGGATAAAAAAAGTAATCTTTTCATTGTAATCTTAAATTTAAATTATTTAAATGTTCCTTCGTATTGTTAATAAAAGCTTAATCCCAAAGAGAGTTCTAGAGTAGCAAACACTCACTGAGCATTCTTCCAGATATTTTAAAACACGCTTCCTCAACTTCCAAATTCTCGCGAGTGCATTTCCTTCAGAAAGCCAGCTCCCACAACAATGAAGGAGTATTTCCTTTATTATATATATAAAGGAGAAAAGCGACTCACTCACTGACTGACTGACTGATTGACTGACTGACTGACTGACTGACTGACTGACTGACTAATCACGAAATCTCTGGAACTATTCAACCTACAGATTTGAAATTTGGTAGACATGTTCCTTTGATAGAGTAGACATCAGCTAAGAACGGATTTTCCGAAATTCGAAACGCAAGGGGCGTTACGGGGGGTTAAGGGCTTTAATAATAATTGTTTCCATGTTTAAACTACTTGATGTACAATCTTGAAATTGGGTAAGCGGATTCCTTTCAGAGAGCAGAGATCCGCTACAAAATGAGTTTGGTGAAAATCGACCCCCAAGTGGCATTGCAGGGGCTTAGGGGGCGTTATAGATAATTATTTCCATTTTTAAACTATTTGACGCACTGTCTTTAAATTTGATATATAGATTCCTTTCGTAGAATAATGATCAGTTACAAAACGGGTTTTGTGAAAACAGACTTCTAAGTGGCGTTGTGGGGGATTAAGGGGCGTAATAGATAAATATATCCGTTTTTAAACTACTTCACCTACCTGCTTGAAAATTGGTAGGCAAGTTTATTTCCTGGAGTAAGTATCCGCTACAAAATGGGTTTTGGGAAAATTGACCCCCAAGGGGTGTTGCGGGGGCGGGGGGTTTAAGGGGCGTTATAAATTCCTATTTTTAAGTTATTAGACGTACAGTCTTGAAACTTAGTAAGCAGATTCCTCTCATAGGGTAGAGATACGCAAAAAATGGGTTTCGTGAAAATTGCCCCCAACTGGCGTTGAGGGGAATTAAGGGGCGTTATAGATAATTATTTCCATTTTTAAACTATTAGACGCACAGTCTTTATATTTGATAAAGAGATTTCTTTCATAGAGTAGAGATCAGCTATAAGAAGGTTTTGTGAAAACAGACCTCTAAGTGGCGTTGCAGGGGAATAAGTGGCGTAAGAGATAAATATTTTCGTTTTTAAACTATTTGACCTACCTGCTTGAAAATTGGTAGGAATGTTTCTTTCATGGAGTAAATATCCGCCACAAAACGGGTTTGGAGAAAATTGACCCCCAAGGGGTGTTGCGGGGGGTTAAGAGCAGATATAAATAATTATTTCTTTTTTTAAACTATTAGACTCACAGTCTTGAAATTTGGTTAGCAGATTCCTCTCAAAGGATAGAAATACACTGCAAAATGTGTTTTGTGAAAATCGACCCCTAGGTGGTGTTGCGGGGGTTCAAGGGGCGTTATTGATAATTTTTTTGCATTTTTAATTAATTGGACGCACAGTCTTCAAATTTTGCTAAGCAGATTCCTTTCATAGAGTGCAATTCCCCTACAAAATGGGTTTTGTGAAAACAGACCCAGAAGTGGCGTTGCGGGGGCTCAAGTGGCGTTATAGACAATTATCCCCATTTTTAAACTGTTAGACGTACAGTCTTGAAATTTGATAAGCAGATTCCTCTCATAGGATAGAGATATACTACAAAATGTGTTTTGTGAAAATCGACCCCTAGGTGGCGTTGCGGTGGCTCAAGTGGCGTTATAGATCATTATCCCCATTTTTAAACTATTAGACGTACAGTCTTGAAATTTGATAAGCAGATTCCTTTCGTAAAGTAGAGAACCGCTACAAAATGGGTTTCGCGAATATCAACTACTAAGTTTAATTTCGGGAGATTAAGAGGCGTAATTGATAAATATTTCCATTTTAAAACTATTTGATCATCCTGCTTGAAAATTGGTAGGCATGTTCCTTTCATGGAATAGAGTTCCTCCAACAAAGAGTAAAACGAAAATTGACCCCCAAGGATGGTTGCGAGGGGTCAAGAGGAGTTACAGAAAAAAATTCCTGTTTTTAATTGTTAGACCCATATACTTGAAATTTGTTAAGCATGTTTCTTTTGTTGAATAGGGATCCACTAAGAATAAATTTTAAGCAAATCAAGAGTTCTGGGGGGTTGCAGGAGGTTACTGGGACGTATTGACAAAAAAAATTACTTTTTTCGAGCTACAAGGACTATAATAATGAAATTTGGTTTGCATTTTCCTTTTGTTGAATTGAAATCCGCTAAGAGCGGTAATTTTGGAAAACGGCTCTCAACGGGATTACGGGGATATTGATAGTAAAACTTTTGTTTTTTTCTGTTAGATTTAGACTTGAAATTTGGCTTGCGTGTTCAATTTACGGAGTAGAGATCCACCGAAAATTGGTTTTGCGGGAATCCACTTGGTTTTTGAGTTACGAAAGAGCAAACATCATTCTATGCTTCAATTTTAGAGATTTTTAGAAAATACAAATTAGATGAGTTCTGCTCTTTTTTTTTATCAACAGGTGACAGTTACAGGTATAAGTATATTTTTCAATTCAATCGAATTCTTAATGCTAGGAATTAGATATCAATAATTTATACATATATATAAGCAGTAAAAATTTATAAAACATCATGAAATACCCAGCGAAGCGGGCGGGTAACAGCTAGTTATATATATATACCATATTTATTCGAATCTAAGCCTCTCCCCAAGTTCTCAACAAGTTTATGTGAAAAATGATAAATTGTGTTAAATGGTTTATCGATACCCAATTTTACGAAATTAAAATAAATTTAAAATTAGAACTAATAGGAAGTGAATAATTAGTTATATATTTTACCAGTATTACAAACTTTTAAATGCATACATGGACCTGTAGTTACTCTAATTGTTCGATACAAAGAATTACTTTTTTTCTTCTATTCTAAGCCGCGCCTGACTTTCAGTAGCATTAACAGTGGAAAAAAGTGCGATTTAGATTCCAGTAAATACGGTACTTCTATTGTAATTCAATTAAATGTGTAGTTAAATTAAATCTTGATAATTTTTTATATAAGACAACCTCATTTCAATAAAACTAAAAAAAATTGGTATTTATTATTATTTTTTCAATTTTTTTTTTAAATTTTTCAATGTTTTCGCGAGCTACTGTTACAACTCAGCCGTGCCACTCTGTGGCATACGTGCCGCGGGTTGGCCACCCCTGAACTAGAAGATTGTGGGATATTCAATAAACATTCCTCGGTTTAATAATACATTTCCATCCATATCCTCTTTCAAGAACAAAATTCCAGTAACAATTTCGTACGTGGTGATTACCCATCTGATCAAAAATTATAACCACCAGTGACCTAGCCTCTAGCATGTGCCTGGATATTTACGACATGGACCTGAATTACCCCCTGAAGTAAAACTGAACCTATTCTTCTACCTGCGTGATACCATTTCATCCGCTCAATATTTAATAGAGAGCTATGGTTCTCTTTCTGTGCAGTAAAGACGCCTACTTTTTCTCAGAAAGGAATGTGATTTAGGTGGCTTATCATCAAATGGATTCCAAGCGCTAAACATAAATACTGTATTTTCTTCAAGAAACTTGGAAGCGCTTTCTTACTTTCTTTAGTTGAGGAACAATTTTCAGAATACAAAATAAGTTCGCCTTAAATAAGGTTTGGAAGAGGGGAGGGGGCAGGGAGATAAACTTTTCTTGCTTTTTATTTAGCTGTAGTTTTGTTTGTGAGAATGTTTTTAAGTTGAAAAAGAGAATTACATAAAAGAGTGGCGAGAAAAATGCTGTGCCGACACTTTTTTCTTTGTTTACTGTTTTGTCTATATAACCGTATATAAATCTTTTTTGTGTATTATTATGTTAACTGTTGTACCGATATATCTTTTTTTCTAAAATACAATGTCTATAATAGTAGCTGGCCGGGTGGGTGGAGTAGTTGGTTTGTCGCTGGCCTTCTGCACCCAGGTTGCGGGTTCGACCCCGGCCTAAGTCGGTGTATTTTCATGATGCAGAAAATCGACAGCGGCCATGTCGTATGATTATACGGAATGTAAAAGATATTTAGAGTGTCTGTTTGGCTTTGGCAAAATTAAATCCTAGTACAGGCTCGCAACGACAGAGCTCAGGTGCCTCCCACCAGGGAAGAAACTGGCCATCAAAATTACCTGCGGCGATTGGTTCCGCCGCACTAAAAAGAGAGATACCACCTTCCGGGAACGTACTAGATCTGCAGTGGTAAAACACTAATCCTAGCCCATTAAAAATAAAAATAATAATAATAGTAGCTGCACATTTATCGTAAAATCCAGCGCATAACGCGCACTTTTGACACAAAAAAATAATAGAAATTGACGGGTGCGTATTATACACCGGGTATAAAAATGTTCAATCACTTTAAGAAAATGAAAGAAGAGTGGAGTATGAGAAAAATTAGACTTCTGCACGCATCAAAATACCGTTTACTTAAAAGTAATGGCATTCCTTATGAACTAAAAAGGATGTAATTCTAGAAGTGTATTATTTTTTAAAAGTCTGGGATAATTCCTCGAATAATTGACTTCAAAACGTAAGAGCATTGTATACATACCATTTCAGAATTCTTCCTATAAAAGGAGTGCACGTTATACGGAGATACCTAGAAATTAAAAAATACAGCTGGAAAGTTACATGGCGGTGCGCGTTATACGCCGGATTTCACGGTATATATTTATTGTAATAGTCTCAGGAATTCTACGCTTAAGACTTTTGTCTATTTATATAATTATTTGTATTTAGACTTTGATGTTATGGCGTCTTTTAACTATTGTCTTGTATATTTTGTCCGTTAATTTATTCAATTTCTTTTTAGTTTTCAACATTCCATACCTAAATTTTTTTATTTTTACATTTTACTGTAAATTTTTTTATGAATAAGTTAGGTAAATAGGTATAACCGAAAACTTTTGGAATTTCTTAACTTTTGTTGCTTGTGCCCTTTTTTTTCATGTAAATTACCAATTTATGCATTAGTATTAACCATAGATTTCTGACTTTAAAAATATATATATTATCAGTTTTATGATTTTCTACTCTTATATCATTTTTTGAATATTTTATAAGATATTTTCCTATTATTATTTTGATCTTCATCAGACC
>BMAO01031203.1:0-18869 GCA_019973975.1 Trichonephila clavata
TTTTTGATGTGTAACATCTTTCCTCTCGATTACTGGAGATTTGTGGGAGTGATTTCGTGAAAAGGGACGGAAATGCGTAACAGGAAGTTGGGGAAGCGCGCGCTATTCAGTGAAGTTCTGTTTTTTCTCCTTCATTTGGTAGGGGCTCCGCCTCCATCCCCCACCCCTGCGGTCTAGGCCGTGGGATCTTTGTTTTTGTTATCTCACTTTAGGATCAGAGAAGAAGCTAAGTCCTTTAGGCAGAGACGTGGTTAGACAATGACGAACGTGTTTCAATACCTGACTTCGATTGCTGTGTACAATTTAAACGACCAGGCCACAGAGCAGCTGGTGTTGCGATCTATTGTAAACAGAACAACACGCATGTTTTGGCTCGACATATGGATATTACATATCGTCAAACAAGTGGACTGGGTATTGTTAGTCAAAATATTGGGGACATACGTGCGGAAAAATGCTTATTTGAAAATGGACAAACAGTGTTTCTCCGAATCAAACGATTCAAGAAATTAAAGATTTCCTGCATTTTTTACTTTTATCATGTACCGAAAGTGGTTCTGCTCTTTTTTTTTTTTTAAACTTTCACTCGCTTCCCATGATTTTGAGTGGTGATTTTAAAGTTAACTTCAGTTTGCTAGAAGACGAGCCACTCATAGCTTTTTTGAATGATGAACTCAAGCTCGAAATGAACACAAATCGAAATGTTTCGACAACTAACAGTGGTGCAGTTATCGACGCTATGATACGATTCTACGAGATCCTGAGTGTAATGTAAATCCTATGGAGTTTCTTACTTTTCTGTTTATATCTAGGGTATTGCTTTTAATTGCACGGAATAAAACTCACTTAATAGAGCGGGAAAATAATTAATATTTCTGCGGTTTTTGATTTTTTAAAAAAATTTCAAGTATTTTTAAATATTTATTAAAAGATCTAAAAATTCATATCGCGCACATTAAAACGATCATAAAAATATTTTCAATCATAGGATAATAAAATAAAACCGGGGAATCTATGCTCTTTCAAATGCGTGAACTTTAAAATTTTTAAATTCCTTTACTTGCAAGTTACTAAAAAAGTCAGCACTGCACAGTTGAAAAGAGGGGGACACACAACTCTCTTTTTTTTTAGTAGATACTTAAAATTCCTACCCATGTCTCATTGATGAACAATGTTCTATGATTGCTTCCGTGGATTTCGAACCAGAAATGTCGTTTTCTCAGAAGTCGATACATGTTCCAGAAAAAGGTAATTAACAATCACGTTGCTCTTTAGCAAGCTTTAAAAATTACTACAAATACGTTTCCTAAAATAAGCTATTATCTGTTTTTTTTTATTCCATCTTGTTAAAATAATTTATTAGTTTCTTATTTTGCATTATTTTCTTGATTTGTTTTAATTGCCATTTCATAATTATATAACTAAGAATTTTTTTTTTTTTTGTTCTTTAAACCTATTTGTGTGTTTTTTGCTTTGAATATTATCCTCTCATTTCAAACCAACGCGAGGGCTATTAGCGATGGATCTCGTAATTTTTAACCGCGACCAGGACGTCACTTGAGCTTGAAACATACTTTCGAAAATTGAAGCTCTACAGATTTAGCTTTCTGTACGGTACCACAAAGATTCGAACCCACGATACGATAGAAAAAACGGTCACGAATTCGAGACCATAATCACTCAACTATTGCTTTCGATTTAAACTAAAAATATAGCCATAATCTAAAATAATGTATATATTTCTTCACCTCAATAAAATTTTAAGGGGGGGGGGAGACTATGCGAATGAATTATATACCTTTTTCTTTACAGTAAACAAGTATTAAAAAAGGCATGATACATTAAAGTTTAAATTTTGCAATTGTATTCTTAATAAATTGTTTGAAAAAAAATTTTTGATGCAATATCTTATTGACATATATAACCACAAATTGTTCTGAGTCGGTTTCCGCCTTTATTAAAATTTATATTTTTATAATAATTAACCACTGCAAAAATTCGGAATGTTTCTTTTTTCGTACTCAATGAAAATATTTAATTAACACTGTAGAACTTTAATAAATGAAAGGATATAAAAAAATGTAGCCAAAACCAATCCGCAAATAAGAAAGTAGACTACATACTAAAACAGGGAGGAAAGCAGTTTCTTTGTAAAAACTTGTAAGTGATGAGTGGTTTTCATGTACTTGAAGGATTGGGGAGGGCAATAAAGAAGGGTCATAGAAATAAAAAAAAAAGTGAAAACCGTAAAAGGTGACGTAAAGACATTAAACTGGACACCTGCCAATTGTAAAGGACGTAGTAGAAGCATTGTTATCTTTAGTTTTGATCAAAAATAACAGGGGATTGGGGGGTATTTGGTAATGGAGCACCAATTACTGTTGGGGAACAAACAGAACCTAACCCCCTAAACCTTTGAAAAAGGAGATGTTTCTAACACTTTGAAGTCATTTTCCTTCATCATCCTTCTTATATATCTGCTACTAATTGTGATGAATTCATATAAGTCATGTCGTCAAAAGTCTTGGAAACTATCATCACTGAAATATAGAGACCTAAATATTATTCTTTGATTTTATCCCAAATGTGACTCATGCTGACCAACTAACTTTTATATTACGTTATGTCCAAAATGGTGCCCCCATTGAGACATTTTTGCAATTTATTAATATTAATGCATACTGCAGAGTACTTGACGAATGTTGTGGTTTCGTTTTTGGAAAATAATATTTCCCTCTGTGATTATAGAGGTCATTCATACGACAAACATATCTGGGAAACATTCAGGATTGCAAGCCCGACTCCTAGAAAAAAATAAATACGCTATATACGTGCCATGTATAGAACATTCTTTTAATTTAATTAGCGTTCAAACAGTAGAAGGCAACTATCATTTTACAATTTACTTTGATTTTGTCTAAAATCTTTATAATTTTTCCGCATCGTCAACCCATTGTTGGAATATACTAACATTAAATTTGAGCTGTGATAGAAATCAAAATGTACCGAAAAGCATTTGAAAAACATGTTGGTCAGCACGTGCAGATGCAATTAAAACTTTAAGCTCCGGAAAATTCAGAAATTATCACGAGCCTTGATTGTTCAATTACGATGAATCGTAGGCAGAAGACACTCGACTTTCTGCAGAAACATTAAAAATTAAAATATATGAATTGGAAACAATTTTTTGTAACTATCCTTTGGAGTGACATTTTGACACGTATTGACAAAGTAAATCTATTTCTCCAGAGTAAAAATATGGATTTATCGAAAGGTGTAAAATTACTAAAATTATTAATGATATATATAAAAGCTAAAAGAGACTCTTGACTATTATGAGTCAAAAGTCTCAAGGATGTAACCTTTATAAAGGAATATCAAAGTGTTCACAAACGTGTAAGACATCTAAGAGTATTATGGCAATTTTCCAAGAAGGAAATAGAGACACACTGATGCAACGTTTGAAAACAGCCATAGTCAGAAATTTAAAATCTGACTATGGCTTTTTTTTACCAATAATTTGACTCTATTTTGCAATATACAAACACGTAGTAAAAATATGAGAAACTATTTGAAATGTTTGGATTTTTTGAAAATATTTCTAATTTAGATGAAACAGAAATTAAAATAACCTGTGAGAAAATATCAAAATTTTACGATAAAGACATTAATGGAGAGGAACTTAACTTAGAATGTCAGCATTTTAAGTCATATTTGATAATTGATGTAAAAAAAAAAGAATTGGGAAAAAGAAAGATTAATAAAAAATATAATTCTACAAATGCAGATGAAGATCAGTTGTTGGATGAGGGGACTTTAATTGGGAACAACACACTCTATACATACATATATACTGAAAGATTATTCATAGTGTTTCTCAATATTGAAATAATTATGAGAATTTTCTTATCAAGGATGATTACTACCGCAAGTGGTGAGCTTTCGTTTTCAAAACTCAAATGGGTCGAAAATGAATTGAGAAATCGTATAACTCAATTACATTCGAATAATTTAAGATTGATGTGTATAGAATATGAAATACTATTAACAATTGATTTTGAAGACCTAATTAATGATTTCACGAATTTAAAATATAGAAAACGAATTTTCACATAAAACGTCTTTTTACTATGGATTACTTTCATTGACCAGTACATGTATATACACCACAATAGATGAAAGGATCGCATTGAGGGGGCCTAGTTTTTCATAAGGGCCCAGGCATCAAGAAGTCTTAAGACGTCCCTGCGCAAATGTGTCCTTAAATTAAGACTTTCACAAAAAGCCTTATTATTAATTGCACACCTTTCCTTGGTATGAATATGTCTCAATATTACCATGTAAAAAAATTTCATAATCATGAGGCTTTTCCTTGGTATGAATGCATAAATGTACATCTAAAACACAATTTTTGGGAGAAAGATTTTTTTCTTGGATATTTTACAAAAAGAAGGCTCTTGTCTGATATAAATACACAAAAGTTTTCTTAATTCATCAATTTGACAAAAGTAATGTGGCATATTTAAATGGCATGTGATGGATTTTTCTTCATATGTATATGTAAATATATATTTAAAAAACCAAAATGAGAGAGATGATTTTAAATATTTCACAAACATAAGGCTTTTATTAAGTATGCATACATAAATGTTTATTTAAGGCACTCTTATGAGAGAAAGCATTGTTGCATATTTCACAAACATGAGGTTTTCCTTTGGTATGGATACGGATATGTGAATTTAAATTGCTATTTTGAGAGAAAGTCTTGTTGCATATTTTACAAACATAAGGTTTTTCATTGGTATGAATACGTAAATGTATTTTTAAATGACTATTATTAGAGAAAGCCTTGTTGCAAATTTCACAAACATGAGGCTTTTCATTGGTATGAATACGTAAATGTCCAATTAATTGACTGTTTCTAGAGAAAGACTTCTTGCAAATTTCACAAACATAAGGCTTTTCTTTTGTATGAATGCGTATATGTTCTTTTAATAGCGAACTACAATAGAAAGCTTTATTGCACATTTCACAAACAAAGCGCTTTTCTCTGGTAAGATTATGAAAATGTGCTTTTAAATCACCTTTTCGAGAGAAAGTCTTGTAGCATATTTTACAAACATGAGGCTTTTCACTGATATGAGTACGTACATGTATAATTAAAGTACTTATCCTAGGAAAAACCTTTTTGCATATTTCACAAACAAGAGGTATTTTGTTGGTCTGATTACTGTAGTGATGTTTAAAGGTATCATTTTTAGGGGTAGCCATCTTTCTAACTTATAAAATAGGAAACAGCATTTCAGGTAGGATCACACACTCTTTGCAAAAAAAAAGTTTATCATTATATTGTTTTGCATAAAAAGAAATATTTATTTTGAATACAATACTAAAATCTCAAAATCTGGCTATAATTAAAGTTGCTGCACAAAATGAAATCCAGCTGAATATCACAACTTTAAATGATATAAATAAATACAAAGCTATTAAATATTCTAAAATATATTTAATGAATACTTACGAAATTGTATATACGAGGAAAATTTTAACTAATAGTAGGTTTTTCTTTCGTAATGTAAAAAATCTAAAATGTACGATTTGATAGAAATTTAATGACTTTTTAGAGGATAATTTAAAAGGGACATGAAACAAAACTTATGTTACATAAAACAATAAGCTTGTTTAGATAAATAGCAAGCCATACCCTCTGTTAATTATCCAATGATTGGTTTGATGCATTTACCCTTCCAAATAAAAAACTTTTGGTGATGAACCGCACACTTTGAAACAAAAGTTATTACTATGCAGCAGAAAATCATTGAAACTTTTCTTTCAAATAGATATCTTAAGAACTTATAGTCCTCTAAAATTAGAAAAATGCTCTTCAAAACTTATTTGATTGAACTAATTTTCCGACCATTCAAATGAAAAAAATACATTCGACAATTTGTTAAATGTCTTTAAAAGATTCTCCTTCAGTAAATTATATATCGCTTTATCTGGGAAGGAAAATAGTACTTTGAGATCCAAAAATTTGAATTTCTAAACACGAGTTTTCAATTTTCGCTTAAAAGCTTTCTTAAAAAACTTCCATGTAAAACATAGAAAACTTTTGTCAACATTCCATAGTTTTGTAATTCATCTTTTTCTCTAAAAGTTTTATAGTTTTCACACAGAGAACTTGGATTTTTTTCTACAATTCTCCTCCTTGTGTTGGTTTGACTCTGGAATCCAATGGATGCATAAATTCTTAGTTATTCTCCTCTGAAAAGAAAAACAGTCATGAACATCAATATTGAAATTATACTAAAACATAGTACAACTAGAATGTATAACTAAATTAAATAACTACATCTCAGTTTCCACACTGGTTTCACAGAATATCATGCCACATTTCACAGACTCAAAAAAATTTCGTTACAGGATTATTTCATTTTCCATGTCCCTTTGCAAAAAGATGCCCAACTCTTTATTTCCTAAACATTATTCTATTTCACCTTAATTTGGCATCATTGGGTAAAGAAGAAAATGTATGAATCTCCTTGAAATAGAGTTCTACCTTGTTTTGAAATTTAAAATAAAGCAAATGCATAGGAATTAGTAGAATAGCATCATACATTATAAAAAGTGTAATTTTAAAGGTATATTTCAAGTTAATGACATGTTAAAAGCATTAATTTTTTAATCAATCATCAAAACAACAACATGATGAAATTTAAAATTGGATGGAAACCTGTTTTCAAAGTAACATTTCAAGTGAGCTTTAATTATGCTTTAGTGTCAATTATATGCAATTTGCTTAATGTCTTTGCTGTTGTTAAAATCTACAATTCCAATAGCTCATGCTATTTTCTATGTTTTCGTTTGACATTCTAAACATGGCTGAAAAAAGAATTTCACCAACTATGCTGGATATCTCAGCTATGTGAACAAAATCA
Source organism: Trichonephila clavata (assembly GCA_019973975.1). Lineage (NCBI taxonomy): Eukaryota > Metazoa > Arthropoda > Arachnida > Araneae > Nephilidae > Trichonephila > Trichonephila clavata. The sequence goes on from BMAO01031203.1 coordinate 6,939, forward strand.
TTTGGAAAAGGAGTTAGGTGAAATGTATTAAATGGTTATTTTCAACTTGGAGAAGAAAACCCTCAAGAATCTATCAATCAATTTGTTGAAAAAGTTTCTCAGCTAATTAGTGTTTCTAATAAAGGAGATTTTTATTTCAAAAAACAAGAGACAGTATATGGAATTTTCTTATGAAAAAAAGGAAAGACAGACTCTCCTTCTTGTAAATGAACAATAATAAGAAAATCAAATGACATGAACAATTTTAGACCATAAATATGGAAAATTTCATTGATAAATGAGCTAATAAATATTCCATTGTTCTCTAAAAATGACAACTTTTAATGGTATTTTCTGATATAAGGCTCTGATATTAAATATAAGGCTAAATATATCAAATATAGGTATAATAATTATATTAAATAATTTTAAATAAATTATCTTTAATATGGAAGTTAAGCTTATTTTACTGAATGTACCTTGCATTTATTTGTCATGTCAAAAACATAACTGTTCACTTTAAAAAGGGCAATTTTTTGTTTCCATTTTATGTGATTTAATTTTTAAAAAATATGCATCCAGGTATTTTTTTTCAGTGATTTTTACAAAAGATAAAATTTAACATAGAGAAATTTTTCAATGAAATCCCAAAGTTTTCTATTATGCTTCATGTAAGGTAGTAAATATATACAATATTTACATGAATTGTAAATATATAATTATTTATATTATTACAAACTAATTTTAAATAACACTAACAAAAGAGTGGGAAAGATTTTTATAAGAATGATAGAAATTTCTGTTTTATTAATAGGTATAATGAATGAGTCAACAGAATTAAAGATACGTAATTAAAATGAAATAAATAAATTTTTTGTGAAAATATTTCTTTCTTCGTTAAATTTGGTGAACATGAACAACAACTTGACACATAGCTTTTCTATATCAAATTAGCACCCATAAAACTTATCCTAATGGTAAATGACTTAGTTAACAGCACATACATTTAGAAAATAATCAGTACCTAGGTTAATTTCTGAGACATAATTGTTAATCTGAAATAATTCACATTATTAAAACAAAGATAAATAATACAAATTATGTTTGAATGTTGGTAAGCTCTGGTAGATAAAAAAAAAACCTTTGTTTCAAAGAAGAATTTTTTTAACTAATTTAAACAGTTTGATTTTCTCCCCTAAAACTCTAATATGGTATATTTTATTGATACCATATTTTAAAAGCTTTATATAAAGAATGCATTTTTAAGTGAAATAAAAAATTACGAATATAATAAAATGAATTGTTGCATTGCAAACAGGGAGATATTTACTATAGATTCCAGAAATTACAAAATTTTTACTTAAAACATAAGAGGAAATTATTCAGCATTGCTAAAATTTAAAAATAATTCCACTCATTTTAAATACAAGTTAAACTTATGGATGCATACATTATATGCCTATAAAATTCATACCATTCAAAATAATTGCAAGAAATTAATTGTAAAACTTATTTGAACATTATTCATAAGTATTATAACCAAATAAAATCACTGACTCCATAATATTTTCAGACAGTTTTAACATTGTTCATTTCAACATATAATTTATGTCTGCACTCTCTTTTAAGTGTAATAATTTAGTCACGCCCCACCAAAGTCACTATTTCATAGAATCTAAATATTTTCTGAATGTTAATTTAATTTGAATAATGAGAGTTTTTTGTATTTTTTCTCCTACCAATGGATGAAGAGCATTGAATTCATTCAGAGTAAAAATGTGCTTATCCAGGTTTTTTTTTTGTTGAGAATATTACATTTTTTTCAAAAATCTAACAATGTTAGAAAACAGAATTTATAAAACTTTGAAGAAACATGAAATGATGCTTCAAAGGAATCCAATAAAACTGAAGTCAACTGAGGAAAAAAGTCATAAATTCCACTTTAAACACATTAAAATTCAGCTAATTAACTTTTTCTTGAGTTTCAATACAAAATTTATACATACCAATAAACTAAAAATGGAAATAAATTAAAAGAGTCATGATGTATCATTGCTTACATCTGCTTTCAACACTAGTGAACTTATTTCTCAAAAATATTGAGTACTTACATACTATTACAAGAATGCCAAAAAGTTCAAGAAATCTTGACAAGTAGGCAACCTTAATTTTGCATGTGTTGTACATGCTCAGGGTTTGCCTCAGAAAGCAGTACTGAGCCCAATTCTTTTTAATCAAATGATTAATGATTTGATAGATTTTATTCCCAAATCTGTTCCAGGTATAAGTATTTTATTGTTTGCTGATGACATGGTGACGAGTGCTACAGGATCTGATACTTCTGGCTTGGAGAGTGTGCTTCAGAGGGGTTTACACATTCTTTACATTTGATCTTATGAGAAAAATATGTGCGTTAATACTGATAAAACCACCTTTCAATAGTTTTCTCTCAGTGCTAAACACCATGACACCCAACTTCAGTACGATAAAAAAATTCTATCTCAGACATTTGACATGGTTTATTTGGGCATTCATTTAAAACCTGAATTAACATGGAAGAATCATACAGATTCAACTGTTGATAGAGGTTACTCAAGATCTAAGCTGCTAAAGCAATTAGCTGGTGTAACTTGGGGCTCAACTCAAGATGTTTTGTGTACAGCCTATAAGTGTTTTGTCCGACCTGTTGTTGAGTATGAAAATGAGGTTTTACAAACTGCCTCGGATACTGTTAAAAATAGGTTTACTCTTTTCCAAAACAGCATGTTGTGTTTAATCACTGGTGGGGCCAAATCAACCCCTATAGCTGCAATGGAACTCCAGACAGATTTGGAAACTTTGAGTGAAAGGAGTCAAAGAAGTGCCCTGAACCTGGTTGAAAAGATCTTGAGAAGGAGAAACAATTTCCTAAATTATTATAGGCCCACAAATGAATGATTGAAAACTCATAAGTCTTTCCTTTCAACTGTTCATGATCTTTATGATACTTTCAATATTCCAACACCCAAAAGCCAAGTTGTCCCACAGGAAAACCCTATAATGTGCCAGATGATTTTGGAGAGCCACCTGGATCTTGTTTGGTGTGTTGGTAAACAATTTTCTATACAAAGTGACTTAAAAAGTGCTACCCCTGCTAATATACATTACAGATATCCTCTTAACAAATGGTTCTATGTATACACAGATGGTTCAGCAGAAGATGCTATTAAAAATGCTAGTGCTGGAGCCTATTCAAGTGCTTTCAGTATTTGTTATCCTGTTGGAAAGTATTGTGACAGTTTTGATGGTGATATAAGGGCAATATCATTTGCGATTGATAAATTGGAAAGCTGTTCTGAACACAATATTGTATTCTTTATCAATTCTCAAGCTGCCATTTTGTCTCTAATTAACTCAAGATATAAAAACGCTCTAGTGAGCTCCTGTAGAATGAAATTAGCTGAACTTGGGAAGTCTAGAGAAAGCATTGCCGTCCAGTGGATTCCCAGCCACTGTAACATTTCTGGAAATGAGAAAGCAGATAGGCTTGCTAAAGAGGGATCTCTCATGACCCAATCTGACTTTCCCTTGCCTCTGTGTAACATCAAAAGAATCATTTACAGTAAACTGCAAATTAATAGAGTCTCCCTGTATGGTGAAGCATCTGCAGGTAAAAGGTGGAATATCTTGCTTAAAAAAAAGTAGTAAAGTTCCCTACCTCGATCTGTTGGCGTTGCGTTCTTTCGTTTACTTACTGGACATGACTACTTGCAAAGGCATTTACATCACATTGGAGTAAAGGATTCTATGCAACCAGGGTGAAATGGATAGTGACTACCTCAGACACTGCCCTATTGTCTTAAAGTTTTTTGTAGACAACTCTACGGAGACAGATTTTAATTCTTCTTATGTTTCGTCATCATTTCATTGGACTGCTCATCGACTAATCGCAGAGATGCCGAAGATGGGAGTAGGATTAAAAAAAAAACATTTACAAATGTTTTTCTTATTTGGTGAAATTGGTCAACAGTATAATACGCAAATTTATAAATTGAATAAAAATGTACCATTTTTGACAAAAAGTAAAGTAAATTGTATTTTTTTAATATTTATAATGATATCCACTAAAAAAATTCATTTAAAGGTTTCTGTATGTAATCTATGATTAATATCAACATTCATTAATGAGTTATCATATTTATAGTTAAAAAGAAAATTAAAAGAAATTATAATAGCACAAAACAAGGAAAAGCTTTGGTGTTGAATATTACATATCTTTCACAGATACCCATTTCCTGTGATTCTTAGAAAAGTAATCTCAGTAATTAAAGTGGACCACAAAAGTTTTCACACACTTGCAATTATCTATAAAATTTAATGTTTTCAACTAATAAAAATTAATATATCGGAATTGTAATATTTTTATGGTATCTGCAAATTGTTCTTAATGGAATAGCATAATCAATTTTTGAAAATAGTACAACTGTTATTTTTAAAAATTAGTAATCAAAAAGCTACTGAAAAATTACGCCCCATAAAAGTTTTCGTACAAATAAACTGATTGAGAAGGTGTTTTCAGAAATTTGGGACAGTTATACAGACACCAGTGGCATACATTGAGAGCAGTGCGCTTGGCGTCATTATGTTGTTAACAAATGAAGTCCTCAACAATATCCAAATTTTCGGCAGATAATTTAAAATTTCTCTTTGAAATATTCATAGCTCATGATTCATAATACCTATCAAAAAAATACCAAATTACCCAATTTTGAAGCCGATTTACACCCCGACGCAAGAACAACTCCACCACAGTGTTTCAGCATGGAAGTGGAGGATTTCTTGTTCCTATAGGCCCATCAGAACCAAAAATGTTGAATTTTCTTTCATCGCAATCAATTTGCTGTCAATTTTGAACTAAAACTTTATCCCAAGAATCTAGTTAGATCAATGAGCCATGGAGGTGAAAGTGTTCTTGCATGGGGTGTAAATCGACCTCAAAATTAGGTAGTTTGGTATTTTTTGATCGTATTGTGAATCATGAGCTCTATTTTAATATTTTAAAGAGAAATTTTAAATTATCTGCACAAAATTTGGATACTGGAGATGACTTCATTTTTTAACAACATAATGACGCCAAGTGCACTGCTCTCATGTACGGCGCTGGTGTCTATAACTGTCCCAAAATTCTGAAAACACCTCTCAATCAGTTTATTTAGCCCAGCAGAACATATTTGGTGAGTTTAAATTTAAAAGAATAGAAAACGTGACACATAAACACATAATGGGAAGTAAAAACAATAATCATAGAAGTATGGAGGAAAATCGATGTTGAAGTTACAAAAAACTGATTAAATCTATACCAAGACATTTAAAAGTTGTTGTAGGCACTAAAAGATATCTTGCTAAGTTCTTAATTAAGAAAGAAATACAATATTTAAAGTTATGTTGAGATTTTCGCTAAGTGTACGAAGACTTTTGTGGCATAATTTTTCAGTAGCTTTTTAATTATAAATTTTTAAAAAGAATACTTATACTATTTTAAAAAAATACTTATACTATTTTTAAAAAAATGATTATGTTATGCTGTTAAGAACAAGCTGCAGATATCCTTAAAAAATTACAATTCCCAAATAGTTGATCGACATCACAATACTATTTTAAGAGTACAGAAGCGTCTTTTTTTTTTCAAAAAATGGATCACAGACTAATCTAAACATTAAACAGCCAACTTCCTTTTAAATAAAATATCAAGAAGATTACAAGCAATGAGACTGCAAGCAAAAGTCACAACTTTTTGGCTAAAAATTCGGATGAGTAAAACACACACACACGTAAAAGATTGAGTCTACTTTTACACCACAAGAGCACCTCTAGCAAGCAAAAAGCATGTTTCATTCTTCGTTTTCATTTTCTATGAAAAGAAATGTTTGTTTTTTAAAAGTTAAAAAAAAGATTACTTACTGATCATTATTACTGTCCTGACATCAATCAAACAAAACACAGTGTGTATGACATATGAGGGAAGTCCTTAAATAGAGAGCACTTTTTTACGTGAGTAAATGGGAAGGAAAGAGGGAGATGACTTGAGTAAAGGGGAAGGAATGAGGGGGATGACATTCTGCAGGGTTACAGAGCAAAGCAATTTTCTCGCCAAAATCGGCGCTTGCTTTGAATACGATGCCAAACATTTCATTTTCTCCGTTGACGTAGACGTATTCGCCCAATAAAAGCTGGCTTCTTGTGGAAAGTATATTGGATAGATAAAAAACTATCTATAACCATCTTTTTCGAAATTGCAAGTTTAAATATATGCTACAAACTTTTTAAAATTATTGATTTGTTCAATATTTTTTAAATAAAAAGTTGAATTATGTAATTGCATGGTAAGTAATAGGATTACGAGCAGAAAGCGCTCACAATCTTGTTTATGACTGTTTTTTGAAGCTCCGGGTTTTTAACGAAAATATATTAGATTAATCTAAATAAACGATCACTCATTACCCAGAAGTACAGACAGAGTACCCAATCAGCGGATTCCGCTGCTGGGCGTGATTACAAAAGGCACGCTCTAAGATTGGTCAAACGGCCGGTACAAGTTCAAAGAGCTCCCTTCTCTCTCCTCTGATCTTTCGTAGATCAGTAGGCTGTAATGATTAACGACACACAGCTGTGCGTATGGACATTGTCTTGGACATCGCCCCAGCAACTTTTGACACTACAAGGAACACTCCCTATTCTGCCCACATACCGGATGTATCCCGAGCCGTTCGCGATGTTCCCAAACCCTAGAGAGGGTAGGGAGAAAGAAACCCCATTGAGCGAAAAGGGATGCCAAAAAACCTCTCTCAAAACAACAGAATTTGGACTTTAATAATCTTATTACTAAATTAACTTAAAATGTAAGTTTGCAATAATAATTTGCTACTTTATGCAAGCAACCATTTTCTTTAACAAAAAATAACAGAAATTCAGAAAGATCTAGGTTAAATGATCTAGACCTTTCAGATGATCAATATTTATCAACATTTTTTTTAAAAATTACATGAGTTCAATATGTTTAACCAAATTTTGATGACTTGCTTTGAGAAAATAAGAACAATATTAACTTTAAATTGTATTTTGTATAATAACCTTAATTTTTTTTTGTTTTATTATAAAACAATATAAAACATGCATAGTTTACAAAAACAAAATGAAATATTAAATGATTATGTATGCATACTATATAATACATTGAATTTTTTATAAAAATAGAATATAATGATTCTAAAAATCCTGTTTTATTAAATTTTTGAACATTAGAGACATGCGGCCCTCAACTTAATATAAAATAGCTCAGATGTCACTGGATATCAAATGACTTTGACATGCCTGTGTTATACCAAGCGTCGGTAACATATGGCACGCGGGACAATTTTCAGAGCATCTAGAAACTTGTGAAATAACTATCTCATAAAAAAATAGAATGAATGCATCTAACGCATTTTTATTTAAAGCTATACCTTGTATTCAATTCTTTGCCATAAAACAAAGAGACACGAGAAGAGCAAATCTAATTTTGTATCGGATTTCTTATCTCGGATTTAAAGAAAAATAACAACTGATTTAACTTTTTCGAGAATGAATGGGGCTGTTACAAATTTGTGTTTTAAAATGTTACAGCTAAAAACACGACACATGTTGCTTATTCGAAATGCGAAAGATAGAATAATCATTAAAGAAGGCAATTTTATATAGCTGTATTTCATTCTCAATTAAATCTTCAAATCACTTTAATCTCGCTTCGTAAATTTGAATCGGTCAGTTCTTAATTTTAGTTTCCTAAAATTGATTAAATTTTAATCGAAAGCTAATTTAAATTGCTGGATATCGATGCCGAAGTGCATCTGCATAGAAGATTTATCAGTGTGAACATGTTAGAAGAGGAAAGTTTTATATTAAACTAGCTGAAATGCCCGTTCTTTGCACGGGTTAAGTGTTAAAAACATAAATTCATCTATTATAGCAATTATAATATTTTAGTGAGGATAAACCCTGTATGAAAAAAGTAGTATAACCAAAAATTAAAAATATTTTTTTTCAAATGAATGTTCTCACTATAAATCATTTTAAACAAATTGCAATTTTGCCTCAAAGTAAATAATAATTTAACAAAAACAAATATTTCAATGTAAGAGAGAAAATTAGCAAGTTGAAGAGTAAATAGATATGAATGAATGCAAATATAAATAAAAATTATTAAAGAAAAAGTGATAGCAGTTGTAAGTTTCTGCTATGGGAACTATGGGTGAAACAACCTGCAATAGATGAACCGAAAGAAAAAATGAATGATGATAAACTGATTCACTAAATGCTATCATAAATAAAAAATATTAGAAAGCCTTCAACTGAAAAAAAAAATTAAATTAGCATTGAACCCATACCTCATATAATACTATCTAACATCTCTGCAATACATCTAATATAGAGTATTAGATGTAATTCAATACTAAAAAAATTTAATTAGTATGAACTAAAATTAAAATCTACCTAAAACAGGTCCCCGTTGAAATAGTCCAGAACCAACAACAGTACTAAATGAAACAAATAATAAACCATATTGTTAAAAAACACATTCTTAAAACAATACTTTTTTGCAATATTTCTATTAAAAATTACAATTTGATTGCAAAGAGCAAAATAATGAGTACATACAATGATAAATAACTATAGTAATAATTAAAATATATATATCGTATATGGACAGTATGATAACATAAAATATGCATATGATCTCCAAGAAACTACGTGAGGAACAGATTATCAGATGCATCGTAAAATCATTTCAACACTGAATTTTAAAGAAACCCAGAGGGAAATATGAGAAAATCTTTTCAAGGTGCATCCTTTTTCTGTGCAAACATTTTTGCGACCACACCTGATACAGTTTTCTGATTTGAAAGATTGCCAGAAACAAAGTTAAGTCATGACGAAAAATCTGGTCAAAATGGAATTCCAAAGAAAATATGAGAATATTATTTCAAGGTCACCTTATCATAGTTTCAGCAAATAGCTCTTTGTTAAATTTATGACTTTTTCTCATTTAAAACAAAGATGAATTCTTATCGGTCATAAGGATCATAAGGCAAAAAACAGCGACACGCAAAAAAAAAAAAAAAAAAAACATGATACATACTGGTTCCTCATAAATATGAAGCATTATCTTCACGATATTACCAACATGTTAAGAACAATTAGTTTGAATTCAGTGTCATTTTCTTTGTTATATTTTAAGTAATATTCTCTACATTGAACAAAATATTCAATATGCTGATGAAGGAATTATTATTAGTAAGGATGAATATTTATCTTCAACAACAGAAAATGGCATCGATATGTAAAACATACAACATTATATGTAAAAAATGTATACAATGCATGTGTATATATACAATCTGCATATGAACAGATTTGTCAGAAGGAAAATTACTTTGATGAGCATTTAATCGCATCCATAGTTTCCGTGTTCATCCATAATTTTTCTAACAGATGTTTTGTTTGTTTTTTTTTTCTGTGAAGAAATGGACATGACAAAAAAAAATTCTGGTGAGAAGTGAAGGTGTAGTATTATTGATTGTAAAAAAAACCCTTTGATATTTGTGTCATGAATAGGTAATCATGATCGAAGATTCTGTTTACAAAAGGCCTCACAAATTATTATTAGGCTGAAAAATAGACTTTTTGTGTGTGTGTGTGAGAGAGTCTTTGTATCACATAATTACTGCACCAACAATGATACGCAAGAAAAGGATAGTTCAGAAAAAATAAAACTGTGACACTGAAATAGGAATTATAACATCAATTTAAATTAAAACGTTATCTAAAACAGAAAAAGTAAGCCTTAATTTTGATAAAATTGCCATAAAGTTTTGAACAATAAAAAAACACATAGCAGAAAATCTTAAATATTTAAAATTGAAATAAAAGAAACAAATAAATATAAAAGTAACCTTACATATAGTATAGAAATTATAATATTAATTCAAACCAAAAGCTACTTTAAATAAAGATTTGATGAAACTACCATAAGCAAAATCTTATACCTGAATAGAAATTCTAACTTAAAATCACAATATTGACAATCTGTTAATCTCAATTAGTTTGAATTGAGTGTCATTTTCTTCAGTTGCATTTTTCTACTTTTTTGTTACAATGGAAAAACATGGAATCTGCCTATAAAGGAAAATGGTACTTATGTATTGGCGTCATTGCAGCAAAATTTGCACCACAATATCAAAATAACAGATTCTTATATGGGAAAAAAATCAAATTTTGGTGAAAAAGGCCACTTTGACTGTAGTGACTCTAATACATTAGTATCAGGAAAAACAGTACCCTTTTTTAACAGAAGGAAATGTAGGAACTTAAGATTTTATTGACGAATGCCACTGTTCAAAATTACTCGCCAAGTTGGCAACGCTGATTTCATATGTGTTGTACGCGTTAAATTGGCAACCATGTGTTTTGTTTCATGTAATGTCTCTAATAGGTTGCGATAATATGTAAGAACTGAAATATTATAGGAAGATTTTTTGGTACTTATGTATTATTGCAACAATTGCCAACTCTATTAATAACTCATCAAGTTGACAACAGCAATAATTTCCTATGTGTTGTCCACACTGAATTGGCAACCATGTGCTTCGTTTCATATAATGCCATCATAGGTTGCGATAATACATAAATACCTATTTTTTGACCAAATGGTCATGCTGACTTAGTTTCACACTATGCATAGCCTAAATATAACTGCAGATTGATAGCATCACTAATTTCAGTTTAACAAAAAGAAAACCTCATATATAAATAAAAATTTGTATTAGCCTTTGTATTCTTACATATTAGCATCACCACAACCAAATTGGCACAAAGCAAATCACGCTATATCCACCAAAATCTGACTAATTTTTTTAAGACTGTATTCTGATAGGAACATGCATCAGTCTTCCAGCTAAACCTGTTATATATTTTTTCAATAACTAAATTAGTTTAATATACATTGTTTTGCTTATATTTTGTATGATTATTCTGAACCATTTCTGGGTTTAGATTTAATTCTGTCATTTCTTTTCAGCTTAAAAATTTTTGATTTATTTTGTATGTAGTCATATTGTAATACCTATTTTGGTCAAAGGCTGTGTCAGGTTTATTATTCTATTTTCATTTTGACCTTTACATGTATACATTTGATTCTTCTATACTGTTTCAGGTTTTAGATTTAATATAGTCATTTCTTTCCCAGCTTAAGAATCTCTGATGACTTAAATCACAGAAAGTCTTAAACATGAAAAATTGAAACAGAAAGAAAATAAGCATAAATATATATGAAGCAACCTTACATATAGTAAAAATTATGACATTAATTGAACCCAAGAAGCAACCTCAAATATAAAAATCAAGGTCTAATTTTGACGAAAATACCATAAACAGCTCAGAACAAAAATAAAATATGTCAGAAAATGTCATATGTAAATAAAAATTCATATTAGCCTTTGTGTTCTTACGTATTAGCATCATCACAGACAAACTGGAACTAGGCACAAATCATGCTATATCCCAACAAAATCCAGCTGATTTTTTTTTTCATTTAAAAACACGTAAGAATCTTTTGATATCAAGGAGCGATTAGCATGGCGCCAATTTGGCTGTGATGACGCTTACATGTAAGTATCATAAATTAAAAGTCAAATCATGATATTGGCAATCTGATAATCCAATTAGTTTGAATGGAGTGTCATTTTCTATGGTACTTACATATTATTGCAACCTCTTGGCAACATTACATGAAATGAAGCATATGGTTGCCAATTTGGCAAGTCATTTATTAAGTTGGCAATTTTTGCAACAATATGTAAGTACCAAAAAAGATTATTGCTTTTTACCTTTATCGGCAAATTCCATGTTTTATCGATGCCGCAAAATAGTACCACAATC
>BMAO01031204.1:0-69983 GCA_019973975.1 Trichonephila clavata
CGTTTCCGTCTTGTGGTATTGATCAAACTCGTTTTATCGAAATCCGTTTCCGTCTGTGGTATTTGATCCAAACTCGGTTTTATCGAAATCCGTTTCCGTCTTGTGGCACTTTGCACATTCTCATACCAAACTCTAATTTCGTGTTACATCTCCAACATTGGTTTAAACAAATAATACAATGGGGTGGGTTCTCCTGAAACAAATGGTGTAAGTAAAAAAACACATTGTGTCTTTTCAAACAACAACTGACGAAACAAAACAAAGGTGTGTGCCAATTCCAACATCAAAGTGTGTTTGAAACGACCAGTGAATGCAGTGGTGGGTCGTGGAGGGGCATTCACAAAAAATAAAAATATTTTCATTGCGTGTTTAAAAACAAATGCAAGGTGTGTTTGAAACAAAACAAAATGCACAAAAAGGTGTGTTTGATAAACAAATCAAAATACAAAAGGTGTGTTTGAAACAAACAAATACAAAAGGTGTGTTTGAAACAAACAATACAAAGGTGTGTTTGAAACAAACAAATACAAAAGGTGTGTTTGAAACAAACAAATACAAAAGGTGTGTTTGAAACTTAAAAGTGAATGCAGTGGTGGGTCGAGGTGGGGCATTCACAAAAATAAAATTGTTTTTATTGTTTGTTCAAACGAAAACAAAGGGTGTGTTTGAAACAAAGAAACACAAAAATGTGTTTGAAACATGAAAATGAATGCAGACATGGGGCATTCACAAAAATAAAATTAATTTTACTGTGTGTTTAAGCCCAAACACAAAAGGTGTGTTTGAAACAAAGAAGCACAAAAGGTGTGTTTGAAACAAAGAAACACAAAAGGTGTGTTTGAAACATAAAAATGAATGCAGAGATGGGGCATTCACAAAAATAGAATTATTTTAACTGTGTTTAAACCCCAAAAACAAAAGGTGTGTTTGAAACATAAAAATGAATAAGTAAAGAGTAAAACAAAATCTGTGTGTGCAAACCTATTTGTAAATGAAAAAGTAAAAGTACAGTCAACCCTGTTCTCTACAAGTAAAAAAAAAAAAAAAAAAAAAAAAATTTTTTTTTTTTTTTTTTTTTTAGTGGGTGCCTTTTATAAACTCACAACCTTTCTCCACAACCATCATCTCATTTGCTTGTCCAGTTTATGGTGCCGTTTCAAAGTTAATTGAAATTTTATTTTCATTTTCAATTTATCCTGCTAGACTATGCCAGTCGCTTCCGTTCCATCATGCTTTTGTCGACGAGATTGTTTAGTGTGTGGTCGAGGAGAAGAACCACTCCATGATTGTGCGATTCACTATTTATTGGATTCGATGGTGTTTGAAGAACACGAGTTGTACGGTGAGCCCACCGAATTGAGAGTGGAGCAAATTTTACAGAATGGAAAAGTTTATTTACCCCGAGTCATACACATGACGGATGAAAACAGCAATTGTTGGCAAAGAATGTACCACTTTATCAAAGATGGTGGTTGGAGATACTTAATAAACTCATAATGTACAGTAAAGCATTGAAAACATTTCCAACACTCTTGTCAAGATGTAAAATAAAATGTAGACAACGTTGTGTAAAAAAAAAAAAAAAAAAAATTTTTTTTTTTTTTTTTTTTTTACACAACGTTGTCTACATTTTATTTTTTTTCCTGATGGAGAGTATAAAAGCTCCAGTGCTTTCCGTTGCTCCTCACACACGCTCAGTGTTTCCTCGAGTCAACATGTGGTTCAAACTGCTTTTGCCCAATCAACACTATCCGTTGGCTGCCATGGTGGGACGAGATGGCAAGCTCTACTTTCGACTGGTCGACGTTGGAGCTCTCTTGGGTCGATCCAAAGTATACGAATTTGCCAAACGTTACGACAACCTGGTCATTCAAGGCAAGGATGTGCTGCCGCCTTACAAACGCTATCCAATCATGACTCAAAAGTCTAAACTCGTGACTCCCGATGTCGTCTTTAGCATTTTGAATGCTGAACTCTCGTCGTTGGCCGAGAGTTTTGCCTCAAGTCTCCAAATGGGCTTTGCTTTGGTAGAGAATCCAGGCAACCTCTTTGTGGAAAGCTACAAAACCTCACCCGTCTTGCAAGTTCAACACTCTCCCATCCCCGATTCCATCTTGGTGAGGAAATGGATCCAAGACTTTATTCAAAAGGTGCAGGACATGCGTCAGATGCAATCCCAAAACGCTTCCAAGACGGCATCTTTGAAGATGGCGTTTTTGAGGGCTGGTGTAAAAAGGAAGCTTTCTCAGGAACGTGCAACAGCTGAAAGTGCCTCTCCACCTGAGAAATTCCTACACCCTTGTTGAAAGTGCCTCTCCACCTGAGAAATTCTACACCCTTGTTGAAAGTGCCTCTCCACCTGTTGAACAACCAGCTGACAAAATTCCTACACCCCCTGCTAAAAGTGTCTCTCCACCTGCTAAAAGTGTCTCTCCACCTGCTGAAAGTGTCTCTCCACCTGCTAAAAGTGTCTCTCCACCTGCTAAAAGTGTCTCTCCACCTGCTAAATGTGTCTCTCCACCGCTAAAAGACTTGTGGAACCCGAGAGACCAGTCACACCTTTGGAGAGGGTGGATCCCTCTGTTTTGATGACTGGAGCCCATGTCGAGGTGACATCACGCCTGCCTACTCCACCTCTGATGACTCGATGCAACAAGAGTACCCAGGCCTATTCTTCCCACCTGGAGCTTGGCAAGAGACTCTTGGAACAACCACCCTTCTTGCCCAATAAAAAACTCGCCATCCAACCAAAACCCCTACTCAACCAATCCATACCATTGTTTTGTTTGTGCCCGAACATCATCCTCTGTTGAAATCCGGTATGTGTCGTTTCATCCTTCAACCTCATCCTGTAAAGAATGTCAATAAATAATTGTTTTTATTGTAATGAAGCGTCTGTTTTCTTTCCTACCAAAAAAAGGGGAGTTTGGGCTTTGGCCCATTCTCCCCTTTTTTTGGTTTATATGAGATGCCAAGGTTGGATGATGACATGGACTTTGCCTCTTGAAAGGTGACCTCCTTTCATCCTTGGGAATCCTTATCAAAACAATCGGCCAATCAGAAACCACTTCCTCCTTCTCTCGACTATAAAAGCAGGGCTCAGACGCTCTCTGCTTCATTTATTCCTGAGACATGGAAGACGAAAAAGCTTTTACTCTCTATCTGGCCAAGTACCAGGAGGCTAATCTTGGGGACTATATAACCTTTATGATTAATTTTCGAAAGTGCCTGCAGACCATGATGCCCTCTGACATCATAACGGTCGAGTCCATCTACGATGTAACCGTTGCTGAACTGCTGCAAAAGGTGTTGCCCGATTACGATCCCCGTGACCTGCCCACCTTTGAATGTGTTGTGTATGCAGAACCGGCCCACCTGCACAGTGATTATTTGGAGGAGGAGGCTGCCAAAGGAAAAGGGGCCTTTCTACAAGCCCTTTGGACTAGTTTGGCGAAACCAAAACTATATCACTTGGCCTACAAGGCGTGGAGGAGACACGGTCCCCAACACCTGACCGCCTGGACACACTTGGCTCAAGCAGTGTTGGATGGGTGCTATGGATTGAAATGGCCCGAGAGCGTGTTCCAAGTACCAGATTCATGTGCCATCTGTCTGAGCCCTATGCACTGGCCAGAAAGAACGCATTGTGGGCACCTGTTCCACATGCGGTGCTTGTTACAACATCTGGACGTGCAAAACACCTGTCCTCTCTGCAGGGCACCCAATCCATTGCGAGAACCCGACCTTTAAAGGTAGACATTGTGTTGAGCCCCAGAAAAATGGGAGAATGATTGCTGGAAAGGAGCATAGCTCGGGACCAGTAATCATTCTCCCATTTTTTTGGGTCAATAAATATGCCAAGGTTGGAACCTATGGAATGAAACACTTGCAAAAAATGACGCTACCCTCTCTCAAAAATAATACTTTTGCTAGCAGCACAAGTCTCTTTTCCAGCCAAGGTTGAACTATTGAATGAATACTTACGAAAATTAAACTCAAAAATAATTTTGCTAGCAGCTCAAGTCTCTTTTCAAGCCAAGGTTGAATTAAAAGTGTTACTCATGAATCCTTTTTAAATCCTACCAGCCTTGAAATTTCATATCAGTTGCATCGACCAATCAGAAGCCTTCTCCCTGCTATAAAAGCGAGGCACTCGAGGCGAGAGAGCTCATTCATTCCTCACGATGCGAGACGATTTAGCGTTTGCACACTGCCTGGTCAAGTATTCATCCCCCGATTTCGGGGAATTTGCTGCCTTTTTAAAAGAATTCCGGAATCGTCTGAATGCTTTACCCATTCCAGAGGTGTTGACGGTGCAGGACTTTCAACGCCATCTCCACGACCTCGATGCCTTGTGCAACGTTCTCTGTCCTTCGGGGGAATCTGGAAAATTGCGCTCTCTCGCCTTTCTCTTTGCCGTCGAACCTTTCAAATCCAAGGACCTTGTGCTCCACAAGATGGCCGAAAGGGGTCACGGCGCCTATATTCGGGGCATTTGGACAGAATGCATGAAACCTGATCTGTACCGAAAGGCGAGCGTGGCCTGGTCTTATGGGGGCTCGCAGGATTTGGAACAATGGGTGACGCTGGGTCACACGGCTCTTCAACTCTTGTACAGTGCTCCCTTCCCAGATCCCGTGTTTGGCGTGCCTGAAAAATGTCCCATTTGCCTGGAGCCCATGCATTTTCCCCTCACGACCGAATGTAGACACATGTTTCATAAAGCATGTTTGGAGCGGACCCAGAGTCCCACCTGCCCCCTGTGTAAGCAGATTGTTTGAACCTCGAGTGTCAAACCCAAAAAAATGGAAAGGATGTGCTCAGCACGTCCTTTCCATTTTTTTGGGTCCCTCCTCTCACCAACGTTGGAAGGTTTGATGTGGAACTGTTGAGAGAATCATTCTCCTTCCAAGGGCATCGCTCAAACGGAAAAACTCCAAGAGGGAAACTCAAAGGGGGGGTTAGGAAAACATGGAAACATCCCTCCTCTCACCAACGTTGGAAGATTTGATGTGGAAATTTCCTGTTGCCGTTGAAATGATTATTGATGTTCACCCCCCTGCAAGAAACAAGAAGCATTCTCGTCACACATACTCGCCACTCCATCAGCCAGAAAAACTAGCATTTTCCAGTAATAAAGAAAAAGCTTACCTACCCTACATACTTATTACATACTTATTACTATACTTATTACATACTAAAGATAAAGTTAACTTCATAGATCATAACCTGCTTTTTTCGTCGCGGTTTCATGTCGCGGTTTCAAACAAGTAAAAAACTTGAATACAAGTACTTTTTTTTAAATATTTGGAAAGAATAGGTACCCTTTTGTAAGAAATATCCCTCCTTTTCATATGTTTTACAGATAAATGCAACCCTCCATTTCTTGGCTATACGAAGAGAGGGTGTCCCTTCCCTTTCACGAGTCTTACGAATGTAGGGGGTCCCACCAATGTCCTAGGTCAGACAGATAAATGCGTCCCTCCAATGTCATAGGTCAGATAGATAAATGCGTCCCTCCAATGTCATAGAATAGATAGATAATTGAGTCCCTCCAATGTCATAGGTCAGATAGATAAATGCGTCCCTCCAATGTCATAGGTCAGATAGAACAGATAGATAAATGCTTCCTTCCAATGTCATAGGTCAGATAGAACAGATAGATAAATGCTCCTCCAATGTCAGATAGAACAGAAGATAAATGCGTCCCTCCAATGTCATAGGTAGATAGATAGACGATAAATGCGTCCCTCCAATGTCATAGGTCAGATAGATTAGACAGATCCCACCCATTTCAGAGGTTTGATAGATGAACGCTTCGCACCAATGTCAAAAGTTGCACAGATAAACAGGTACTCTTACGACAAAGAGGGGTAGGTAAATAAACATCTCTCCCCTTTTAAAAATTTGAAAGAGAAATGTGTACATCATAGGGTCAAGGCACATAAAGGGACCTCATACGGGAAACATTGCCCTCCCTACGGTGGGAAGGTTGTAAGAAAATGCGTAAAGGAAGGCAAATGTCCATCGCCAGGACCTAGGTTGTTGGAAATTTACAATCAACACCCATCAACGTCGGACAGATTCAATGAAAGGTCCAAGAGGGTAAACGAAAAACCCCAAAAGGAGGGAAATGGAACCCAACAAAAAATGGAATGAGGGGGAAAAGGAAAAATTCAAATGTCAAAAACTTTTCGATGCAAGGAAAAATTAAAATGTCAAAAACTTTTTGATGCAAGGAAACATTCGAATGTCAAAAACTTTTCGATGCAAGTAAACATTCAACTGTCAAAAATGTTTCGATGCAAGTAAAAAAAAAAAAAAAAAAAAAAATTTTTTTTTTTTTTTTTTTTTTTAGTGGTTCTATAAAGGGTTGACACTCGAGGTATTACATGACGTTTGAGATGTTACACATTCTTTTGAAATGTCAGACAGAACCTTTTTTAGGCATCTCAAGACACTTTCAAGCACTCCAGTAGTTTGCCCCAACTGTCATGAGCAAATGACATTGGGTCATTTTTATTACAAACATGCATCCGAGAAACATTCCTTAAATTTTCGCAAGCAATGCGTGTTTTGTTTTGGTAAAAAACACTGGAATCATGGAGAAAAGAATCATCCCGACCACATAAATCACGTCGTGTCCTGCTTGAAACGTTTTGCAAACGAAGCCAAAGATGTCTGGGTATTCTCGGACAATGAGGAGGAGACGGAAGAAGAGGAAAGGGTGCCAGAAGTATGTGGGTGTAGGTACTTTCAACCGATACCTCGTGAAATGTACGGTCGTCCCAGATTGAGGGACAATTTTTATGATTCAATCTTTGAGAAACCCGACTTATGGGAAGAGGGAATAAAATTTGACAATGGCTTGGGCAAAGATGTGTGGGGGATTATTCAGCGCTACTTGAAAGGAGATTGGGTATGGTTTCACATTATGGTCAAACACAACATTTTTGATACGTTTTGTAAGGAAATGGAAATGATTCGGAATCAATTTGTCATTTTACCCTTTTGGTGTCTCTGCGATGGATTAGAGACAGAGAGGGGTAAAATACAGCATCGACACATGATTTTGGCGTGTGAGCAAGAAAGTGCGTTTGAAGAGATTTGGAAGGGTAAAGTTCGCTATGAATTTCCCTCTGCTGGTCGGGCCAAAAATGTGTCAAGATTCAGAGTGCCTTTCATTTGGTTCGGACCATTGTGTACGTGAGCCAACCTAAATCGTCGTGTGACGGGGGTAAAATTCCCGAAAAATTAATGAATCCGGAACAATGGTCCCATTTCCACATGAATCGACCCTTGCACGCGCATAGTATTGCCTTTCTCTGTACGCTTTTTCCAGGAGGAATAGAAAGATTACTGTTGGAACAGCTTGGAAATAAAAATGTGGCCAGTTGGGACAAGGTGATCAAATGTTTACCAGACGCGTGGGGTCATTTGAAATGGAATGTACCAATTCACGTGACGGGATTTAAATTTTTAAATTGCGTGTTTCCTTTCCAATACCAGGTGACAGGGGAAGAGACTCCTCTGTACGTGACGCTCTACGGTAACACAAAATTGTATTTAAAGGAGGGAAACCAGGGGGGTCAATGTTTGTTTCAACGGATCCGAGACGAAATGTATGTATTGTCCCGCAAACAACAAAACATGATGAATGAAATTAAAAAGATAAAGCAAGAGTGGGCCATGGACCAAAAAGTCTTGTTAAGGTCCAAACTCAGCGAGATGAATGCGAAATGCGACCTCATTCAAAGGGAAAGAGACATATTGAAAGAGGAAAGAGACATATTGAAAGAGGAAAGAGACATATTGAAAGAGGAAAGAGACTTGTTGAAAGAGGAAAAGGACGTGTTGAAAACAAAAGAAAATGAGTTGAACGCTGAAATAATGATATTAAAATTTAAATTGGAAAATACATTAGTTGAAAATAAAATATGGGAAACCAAAGAAAACGAGTGGAAAGCCAAAGAACACGAGTTAAACACAGAAATGAATACATTGAAAAATAAATTGCAAAGTACATTGGTCGTAGATAAAATATTGAAAAGAATGATTCAGAGCCAACGAAAGCTCAGAATGATTAACCCATGGCGATGGAAAAGAGTACCAAGGTTACCACGACCTGCCAACGTTCTCTCGTAATCATTCTACTTTAGATCATGTTTGGAGAACCCTTGTTCAAAAGGTTTTCCAACCTTATTCGAAAACTTGCCAACGTTAAAAAAAAAAAAAAAAAAAAAAAATTTTTTTTTTTTTTTTTTAAGCTTTCAATATTTTTTGAGAGACGAGTACAAATACTGCACGCGTCTCATCCTACTCAATCGTTCACAATGGATTCTTCTCCAGAGTATGATGATTTGATTGACATGTTCAATTTACCAGCACCTGTTTCACCTTTACCACCCACTCCAGTGGCTTCTCCATCCCATGAGCCCTCTCAAGAGGATTATATGATTTATGAATCTTTACCTGAACCACCTATGGTACCTGAACAATCCATTGAGTCTCGACAACGAACGGAATTTCAAGAATCCTCTGATTCCGTGGAATCACCTGTTGCACCTGAACCAATTGTTTCTTCTCCTATTCGGAAGGTAGCTTCACCTGTGCATACGATAGCTACACCTGTGCGAAAGATGGATTCACCAAGGCAAAGGTCAAATTCACCTGTAAAAAAGATGGATTCCTCAAAGCGAAAGATGGATTCCCCAAGGCAAAGGTCAAATTCACCAAAGCGACGGGCAGATTCACCTGTGAGAAAGGTAGCTTCCATCATTCAACGAGATTTTCGACGAAACGAGAATGGGCCCCGAGATCCTAGGTTGTATCGCAGACCCGATTTCAGACCACCCTATCGTAGACCTGATTTTAGACCCAGGCGACCCCCGTATGCCCATCGATTGATTCCCACGTCTCATGTGTCGGCTCAAGTGTTTTTTCACAGCCAAGGTTTGGCCGTGTTATGTCTCCGAGATGAGGGATTCACGCTCACCAACGGTGTCGTCTCGTATGCCTTGGATCGGCAATGTCCCAACGAACTATTTAAATATTTGCATTACCTCAATGTCGGTACCATTTGTGTGACGGATCATCAATCCAAGCTCAAATTTAAAGAATTTCAAGCGAATTGGAGCTCAGCCAGTCCGTTCAAAATGATCCCTGTGATGCTGTTAAATGCCAACGAACGAAACAGGGGGAATGTCCCTTTTGTAACGAAATACATTGTCATCGTTGGGTAGCCGTGCAAGGCATGTGCGCCATCTTGCATCAACCCATCAATCCCATTTTTCATTCGTGAGCAAGATTGGTGACTGCAAGCTCCGCCCACATCCTGTCTGAAACGTATAAAAGGAGAGCTCGTTGGGACGCTTCAAATCAGTCGTCTCTCGACTCGCCAGCAGCATGGACGCAATCGATGCCTTCCCAGAGCACCTATCCAGCACCGTGGTACCAGTGACCTTACCTGAGAAAATCGAGACGTTGGAATATGCAGCTCGACAGGGCCTCGTCAAAGCATTCATCCTGTATCAGGAGATGGCCACGAAACGTGTGTTTGTCATGTTTTGTAACGATAGTTGGCATTGCAGACGATCGTATATGGACAATTTCAAGCGGGCCGTGTTGGCGGCGAGGATCCAAAATCCCTTTGAACCCGATGAGATGACGTGGGATAAGGTGTCGCAAGGCTTAATGAGAAATCCCGATCGACCGCTGAAGAATACGGACAAACGGATGGGATTCATGCACCA
This sequence comes from Trichonephila clavata, assembly GCA_019973975.1. NCBI lineage: Eukaryota > Metazoa > Arthropoda > Arachnida > Araneae > Nephilidae > Trichonephila > Trichonephila clavata. The sequence goes on from BMAO01031204.1 coordinate 9,753, forward strand.
AAACATGTTTATCGTCAAAACTGGATTTACCTTTGGATTTCGCACCGTGAAACCGGGAGAGATTCATTTGATCCAAACAACCCATGTGCCCATGCTAATGTACGAACTGCCCTCCTCCAGTTTAAAGCATCAAAGCAAACTCAATCTGTATAGGAGGAGTTTTGAGCCATTTGACCAAATGCTCTATCATCGCAAAGTGTTGGAGCCCCATACGGCGTATCCCATCCCGGCAGGAACTCATTATATTTTACTCACAGTGCAAAAGACCGTATTTGGGGTGGACATTATTCCCGAAACTATTCTTCCTCAACTCGTTCAGAGCGGATTCAACCTGGGGGATTTCCGAAAGGTGAACCGATATGACCAAAAAGCCTACAAACTGCCTCCTCCGACCCCAGCTCATGGTGAGACGAGCAAGCGACCTTTGGAGGAAGAGGTGTATCCTCCCTCCAAGAAACATTTTAGGATTCCAAAAAAATCCCACAAAATACTCGTTACACCGGTCGTACGACCCCCTGTGATGATTGCCAGACCTGCCTTGGCTGCTCCTCAACCCGTGTCCATTCCACCTCAAAAGATTCAATTACCAGAGCCACCTGTGCAGATTCAATTACCAGAGCCACCTGTGCAGATTCAATTACCAGAGCCACCTGTGCAGATTCGATTACCTCAGCAGACTCGTAAGCCAGAGCCACCTGTGCAGATCCAGTTTCCAGATCCACCTTTGTCTCAATCACCTGTGCAGATCCAGTTTCCAGATCCACCTTTGTCTCAATCACCTCAGCAGATCCAGTTTCCAGATCCACCTGTCCAGTTTCCACCTCAGCAGATCCAGTTTCCAGATCCACCTGTGGAGACCTCGTTTGACCATTTAATGTCAAACGTATTTGGAGACTGCTTGGGGCCTGAACAAGTGATGGAAGCCCCCCCAGCCCATGCACAAGAACCCCAGCTGATTCATACGGTGCCTTCCCTCTTTGATCCAAATAATGACATTATATCGTTTTTGGACCATTTTGAAGAGGGGTTGGCCATGGAACAGCCGGAAGCACCCCTGGATTTGACAATGCCCAGAATGAACCCTATGAAAAGATACACTGTTGGGTTTAAAGTGACAGAACCTCTAAATTTGTGTTGCAAATAAATCTTGGCAGTTGTGTATGTAATATTTGTAAATAATGATTGTTTTGTACATTTTTTTGTACATAATTTTTTGTAAATAAAAAAAATTGTTTTATGGAAACAAGTCTGATTTTTTTGTCCAAAAAAATACCAACCTTGACACATTACACAAGAGGATGTAAAAAAAATGGTTTCGGTACAAAATTTATTGGACCAGTGTCGTTCTCGCACTACGATTGTTTTTGGAAATCTGGGTCGGTGGCCGGATCGAGTTACATATTTCGAGCAAGACTATCCTTACACCATTATTTTTGAGCCCAATTTTGGTGTGCACGTTCCTCGGTCGTTTGGAAAAACAGTGGTCGTGTTTACGAGTCATTTGGATTTGACGTGGGATCCAGGAGTCGAGTTGAGATTTTTTCAATTGGGTCGTCCCCCGTCTCGCCGAGTTTGGGAGGCGTATCAACCCCACAATAAGGAGGCGTACGCGTTGAATCTCACGCAATGCACGCGTTTGGTGGATGTGTACGTGACATTATTAACGTGGTTGGATGATTGGGAAATGCATCGAGATAAACACCTCCCTTGGCGTCTGCTGATGCCCCAACCTTGGAAACGGGCTTTGGAAAAACACGTGGAGCGCTCGCATCAAAAGGCCTTGGCACATGGAATGCCAGTTGACGTCACGCTCCTCGAGCATATATAACGCCAGCCTCTAGCCAGCAGAATTATTCTCTCTCAGCAACATGTCGAATCAACCCGCCTATTTTGCCCATGCCAGCGTGTTGCACCACCTGGGCAAACCAGTGCCCATCGAGCTATCGATTGCCACCATTCCCAGGGATGGCAGTGATCCCGAAGTGCTCTGCATTACGGTGAACCACGAGGACCTGACCTCCACACCCAAAGACATGCGTTCCAATGCCTGCAAAAACGCCCGTCTTCGTCTGGTGCGCCCGCTGCCCAAGAGTGTGCCGGCGCAATGGTTGCGATATTGCGTGAGGGGCATGTTTGACCAGCTGTCCCAAGGTAGAAAAGGCCTCATCGTAGTCAAAAGCCCAAAGCAGCAAAAAACATTCAAAGAGTTGGGACTCTCCACCATGGCTCTGGAGATGCTGCCCAAATTCAACACCCTTTGTGATGGAACCTTTCCCAACCCCATGCATGATGACCTCCACGAAGAAGGGGACGTGTCTCATTGCACCATGCTGAAATCGTTTCAATTTGCAAAATACCTGCAGCAGTTCAACAAGCTGCAGGCGGAATGGAGCTCCAAAGTTTCAGCTTTGGTAGAGTAAAAAAAATTGCTCATGGGCCCAAAAAAAGGGGGACCGAGTCGACTTTTGTGTCGACTCGGTCCCCCTTTTTTTGGGTTAAGGAAGGTGCCAACGTTGGAGAGCATCTCTTTTAAAACTTGTACTAAAAAGAGGCCACAAGATTTCTACCAAGGATGGATAGAATCAATCGAAAGGTGCCTGATGGCGAGTGTAGTTTTTGCATGGTCCTGTTGGATAGAATCAGTCAATAGGTATCTCATGATATAGATAGTGTTTCAATGTTGGATAGAATCAGTCAATAGGTATCTCATGATATGGATAGTGTTTCAATGTTGGATAGAATCAGCAAATAGATTGGAGAGTATCAGCCAATAGGAATCAATTCACGTGACTCTAAAGAGTATAAAAGGCGAGACATCAGCAGACAGAGACATTCTCTCTCAGAGTTCTCTCAAAGCAACATGTCTCAACTAGCCTTCTTCGCCCATGCTAATGTATTTCATCATGGAGGCAAGCCTGTTCCAATCGAATTGTCCATCGCCACGATTCCGGAGGATGGAAAGGACCCGGAAGTAATTTGCATCACGGTGGATCATTCAAATCTAATTACCACCTCGAAAGACTGTCGGGCCAACCGTTTTATTAACGAGCGCCTCAGTTTGAAGAGCCACATCCCTGGATCTGTGCCACTGGAATACCTGTCCTTTTGCGTCAGAGGTAAATTTTGCCACCTGGCGCAAGGAAATCAGGGACTCATCGTTGTCAAAGGGTCGGACCAGCGTAAAATTTTTGAGCAGCTGGGGCTCTTTACTATAAATTTGGAAACTTTGCCAAAGTTTCAGGACTTGAATGATCGTGCTCTACCAGATCACCTGCACGATGAGGTGCACGAGTATTTTGATGTTTCCGAGTGCACTATGGTAAAATCATACCGTTTTGCCAGATACCTGCAAAACTTTAAAAAGCTGCACGCCGAATGCAACAGACAGATGGCTGATCTGGTAGAGTAAGTGAGAAAAATTGAAATATCGAACTGTAAATATCAAACTGTAAATATTAAACTGTAAAAATGCCCATGGGCCCAGAAAAAGGGGGACCGAGTCGACACAAGAGTCGACTCGGTCCCCCTTTTTTTGGGTTAAGGAAGGTGCCAACGTTGGAGGGCTTCTCTTTTAAAACTTGTGTTAAAAAGAGGCCACAAGATTTCTACCAAGGATGGATAGAATCAATCGAAAGGTGCCTGATGGCACGTGTAGTTTTTGCATGGTCCTGTTGGATAGAATCAGTCAATAGGTATCTCATGATATAGATAGTGTTTCAATGTTGGATAGAATCAGTCAATAGGTATCTCATGATATGGATAGTGTTTCAATGTTGGATCAGTAATCCAATATATATAGATGCCTCATGATATGGATAGGGTTTCAATGTTGGAGAGTATCAGCCAATAGGAATCGATTCACGTGACCCTAAAGAGTATAAAAGGCGAGTCATCAGCAGACAGAGACATTCTCTCTCAGAGTTCTCTCAAAGCAACATGTCTCAACTAGCCTTCTTCGCCCATGCTAATGTATTTCATCATGGAGGCAAGCCTGTACCAATCGAATTGTCCATTGCCACGATTCCGGAGGATGGAAAGGACCCGGAAGTAATTTGCATCACGGTGGATCACTGCAACCTAATTACCACCTCGAAAGACTGTCGGGCCAACCGTTTTATTAACGAGCGCCTCAGTTTGAAGAGCCACATCCCTGGATCTGTGCCACTGGAATACCTGTCCTTTTGCGTCAGGGGCAAATTTTGCCACCTGGCGCAAGGAAATCAGGGACTCATCGTTGTCAAAGGGTCGCACCAGCGTAAAATTTTTGAGCAGCTGGGGATCTTTACAATAAATTTGGAAACTTTGCCAAAGTTTCAGGACTTGAACGATCGTGCTCTACCAGATCACCTGCACGATGAGGTGCATGAATATTCTGACATTTCCGAGTGCACTATGGTAAAGTCATACCGTTTTGCCAGATACCTGCAAAACTTTAAAAAGCTGCACGCCGAATGCAACAGACAGATGGCTGATCTGGTAGAGTAAGTGAGAAAAATTGAAACATGGAACTGTAAATATTGAATTGTAAATATTGGACTGTAAATATTGAACTGTAAAAATGCCCATGGGCCCAGAAAAAGGGGGACCGAGTCGACTCTTGTGTCGACTCGGTCCCCCTTTTTTTGGGTTAAGGAAGGTGCCAACGTTGGAGGGCTTCTCTTTTAAAACTTGTGTTTAAAAGATGCACAAAAATACGTTAAAGATTAGTTTCAAGGTTGAAAAGCGTCAACCAATAGAAATCGTTTCACGTGACACCACTAGAATATATAAAAGGCGAGCAGCTAGCAGCCAGAAATCAGAGTGCTTCTGAATGCAGTCAAGAGTTTAGAAATTTTGTTTTTGGTTAAAACTGTCAGGTTTGGGTTTGTATTGAATATTTCAAATCTGGCAGTTTTGACGGAAAAAGAATTTCCATGGCAACAGGTAAATGCTAAATGTTTTTCGTTAAGACTTTCAGGATTTGGCGTAATGTTGGAAATTCGCAGATTCTGCAAGTCTTATCGGTAAATGTTTTTACCCAAAATCTTCAAAAATCCGAAAATTGGGGGACCGAGTCGCATGTCGACTGGGTCCCCTTTTTTTCGGGCCACATTATCCACCAAGATTGGAATGCGTCTTTTTAAAAACTTGACACAAAAAAATCGGACTTGCCTGCTGGCTGCAAGTTGAGACCTCCGTGTTTCCTTGACACGCCAAGATTATAAAGTCGTGAGATGGGTCGTCCCCAATTTTCTAACAAGATACACACCCATATTGGAATGATTCTGTCTTTTCTCGACATACCAACGTTGCATTGTCTACATTTCATGGGTTGCTGCTTTCACCAAGCTTGACATGTCTCCATTTCATTTGTGTATCGCCCCCTGACATGTCTCCATTTCATTTGTGGATTACCCCCCGTTTTAAATCATTCGTCTGGGATGGGCTGAAAAATTTTCTCGCCTCCCTCAAAAATATTTTTCAGAGGAATTTGAAAAAAGTTTCGATATGGATATTGAAGAGAAGTTCAAGACGCTTTGAGGGGATACTCAAAAAGGGTCGTTTTCCATTTTCAATCATTTTTTGAAAGGGTCACGGTGCTCAACTATTTATTCGACCGACTGTACCTTTAGTTTGAATGACCATATAAAAAGAAGCCGAGGATGAAATATGTTTGTCTACCACCCAACAAGAAACAAAAAATAAAGCATTAAAAAAAAATTTTTTTTTTTTTGTGTGTGGTTTTAAATGTTTAATGTTGGACTTGTGTGAGACTTATGCTTTGAAAAAGATTCCAACACCCAAGCCAAAGCTCAACAGACTCAATACCATCTGTACGTAGAAAAAGAGTTGTTTATCTTTCAAATGCTCTGCTCCTGTCTTTGAAGCCGATTCAGAGTAAATTGCGTAGGTAATGTATCCAAAGCTCATCAAACTCATCAAAATAACTACCAAGAGAGCAGTGATCAAAATTGTTTTCAGATTCATATTTGTGTTTCTTTATTAAGCCATCACGTACAAGATTCCCAGCAAGACCATCCCAATCAAATTTCCAACGGTAGGTCTACAAAGAGGAGTCGATTACTGATCCGAAACTTTTCAGCTTCCACCCCCTTCGTTTTTATCGCCTGCGTAGTACTATCTATCTCGTACAACGTAGCGTTACTCATCTGATACATGACATAGCTTTGTATCACAACCGATACCACCAACATCACCAAAACGGCTCCAATGATTATCGTTTTGATTCCAAATTTCATGATTCTTGTTTCTTATTTTTGAAAGCAAGTAGTATGGCAGTCCACGCTCTGATTCATACCACCGGAGTTGTTTTAGACTGACAGTATATTCCTTTGGAATTGGGTTATGTGGATGTGACGGGTTATGAAATTTTCTTTCAAGTGACGAGTCCATACTCGTATTCCGAAGCCATTAAATTATTTCCTTATGCTCGACCGGATGCCATCATGACGACTTTAAATGGAACGCCCCTGGCCAATATTTTGCATTTTTTACAAGTTCGTTACCAACAACTACAAGCACAATTTCCTCACACGGATGTTGTGTTTGGTTGCAAAGGAGATAGTTATCAAATGGATATTTTGAGAAAAACCAAGCTCCCTCATCTGATTAATGTGGAACTTTGTGGTGTACCCTCTCTAAGACGACTGGCTCTCATGTATCCTCACCTTGTGCCTGATCCATGTCCGTGGCATGTGAAACCCTCCAAATGTGCGCGTTATGCTACCCGTTTATTGGCACTCTACATGTTTCAACAACAGGGCATTTTGCCGTTCGGCCATGTGTAATTTCTCTGTCAAATGAATCACATCGGTGGCGACACAAGAAGAGTCCTCTTCCAAAGGACTGGATGGGGTTTGCCACAAATCATCCAATTGAGACATGACCAATAAACGTTGAAAGACATTAACCACTTTAGGAGGGGGAGACAGCGTAATAGAAGCCTCTGGGATTGAACCATCTTCAACAGTGACATTTTGTAAAAAACTGTCCAATTTCTCGTTTTTATGATTTAAACAGGAAGGATAGTGTCCATTTAAAAATTGATCCAGAGCCTTGAGCACAAGTCGTTCAACGCTTGAGACAAAGCATGGTTGGGCCTGGAGTGTACAAAGGCTTCCAAAAGGGTATCCGAATGAAAATGGACGGCATTGACATATTCGGAAGCTGGAACTAAATACATGGATAATGGATCCACGTATTCTCCACGCGCTTTACACGTGACATCATACAATCGAGCCGTCCGTTTCATATCTATGGAAGTTGGATGGGGTAAAGGGACCAATTCTTTGGGAAGAGGACGTCGTCTCAGAAGCCATTGCCGAGCCAATTCCCCCCCAAAACGCGGTGATTGGTATTGAAAAGGGCCTTGTTCGTCCGGTTTGGAAAGGATCAAGTTTAAAGTGGTAGTATCATTTTCCGTGTCCAATGTTTGCAAATCCTTTCGACGAACAAAACATGCTAACAATTGATTAAAAAAGGTGGTCATGACTCTTGTACGAAAAATGGGTAAAGGTACATCTTTTTGATCTTCAAGAAGCGTGTGATCCAAGTAATCCATCAAGACATCTAAATCGCCTTGAATTTGATATCGAAACAGGGTGAGGCCACCATACCGTATCATATCTTTCCAATGAATACCATCGGCTTCCAAACGACAAATGAGCTGATACAAGCAAGAAGGAGGATCTAAAATGCATGGACGGGTGTGTCCAAACAAAAGCTGCTCAAACCATTCGATCAAGAAGGAATTGGACATTTTGATTCCAACGACGTAAATTCCAATGAAACGGCTGAGGTTGAGCTGTATAATACGTTATCAAATTGCGTGCCATAAGACAATGAAAAGTGTACATGGACATGAAAAGTAAAATGTGCACGACAAACATTTTTTCCAATCTTGTTCTAAAAAAAAAAAAATAAAAAAAAAATTCTTTTTTTTAGTGCTTTGTGATAAATATCAGACAAGAATTGAAGAGAGAGTCTACTTCAAAATGGGAATAACCAATTTTTGCATGTTAATTAATAAACTACACGAACCCAACGAAGAACCTCCTACCGTACCGCACCTTTTGATCATTTTGTATGATGTTCAATCCCTGTTGCACGTTGCTCTCAATACTTCTTTGGAGACTGATGAACCCAAATTATTTCGAGAAATGTGCCATGTCGTCTGGTGTAAACTGGTTCATAACCTGAATATATTTTTATCTCATGCTTCTACGGAACGCCTCACCCTCATTTTATCTTTTGATGGAGAAGGGGTTCCCATGAAATGGCCGACTCAGCGGGAACGCAGGACCAAGAAGGAAGGAGAACAACGCAATGTGTCTCTTCAAGGTATCTCTAAATATCGGTCCGTTTTATTTGGAACCAATATCATTGCTCTCAAAGTTCAGCATTATCTTGTGGAACAGTTGAAACGGTATCATTTTAAACATGTTCAACACTTGAACGTCATTGTGAGTGGATGTAATGTCCCGGAGAAGGGGAACACAAATTATTTCACATGGCCGAAGCTTTGCATCCCGATCAATGCCGAAATCCTCTGGTGGTGAGTGAAGACCAGGATGTGTTTGTGTTGAGCCTCATGCGCTTGGAGCGCTACGACACCCTTCAAATTTACCGTTATGGAAAATATTATCCCGTGACGCGTTTGGTGCGAGAATGGCTTCCTTATCCCGTGATGCACTTGGAAGTGTGTTCCTTTTTGTTTGGAAATGATTTTATTCCCGCGTTGGTGAGCATTACTCCCAACAATTACCCCACTATTAATCAATGTTTAATGTTGGAAGATGTTTCAGAGTCCCACCCCGATATTCCCATCACCCATCCCGTTTCCATCCTGGCTCGTTTTATTCAACAAGTGAGTTCATGCTTACGCTACAAATGTCCGTCTCATTTGGATGCTTCTCTCGTGGAAGGCTTTTGGATCTCCTTTTTATGGCTACGAGATTATTACACTCTCTCCTCCTTTCCCCAAAAATATTTGGAAAATTCAGTCTATGATCAATTTGATCGTAACATGCTTCTCACGGCCTTATGCACCCCTCGTTATTCGTGGAATTGTTATCAAAGAGCAGAGACCACCTATCGGAACATGACTCGAGAGCCTGTAACTCCTGAACAAGCCGAACGAGCCGTGTTTATGCACGAGGACGTGATGAACCTTTTAAAGGTTTACTGGCCAACTCCAACCGATAAGGCATGCGTTGTATTAAAGTTGACAAAACGTTCATGAGGGTCACACTCACCAATACCCCCAAGATCCATACCCACTGAGATTGAAATAATTGAAAGGGTAAGAGGCGAAAGGAACCAAAAATAATGGTTTGGGCTTTCTGAAACTGTAGTCTCCGATCGAGTTGAATGAGGGCCAATACTGGTTCGGGAGCCAATACCACTTGAGAATCGTGATTAAATACAATCAAAGATTGCTCCCAATCCACTTTTTGTAAAGATTGTACTGGAAAGCGCTCCGCATAAGGATACTTTTGATAGACGGTAAAGACATGACATGAGAGAGTAATTGAGCGGTAAAAATCATGTTTTTAGGGTAGGATAAAACCAAGCGGGAAAGAAAAAAGGTATCATTGTAAGGTATCCATGGGTCATTGTATAAAATTGTTTCTAGACTCATTACTTTGTTTTCAAAAAAATCAAGTAATGGATATTGCTTCTGGAGCCCTCTACAGGCTGGAAGAGAACAATGCAGTTGGGAGTGAAGCTTTGTACATGAAGGAAGAAGCGATAGCTGTAAAAGATAATTTTGAAAGTGTGCAAATATGGAGAGGAGCAAAACTATCCAAGAGGCAAAAGAAGAAGTTGAGAAAATTTGAACAAGACCATGAGAAATACGATATAGCAACAAAAGGGAAACCATATGACCACCAGGAACCACCCAATGATGAAAATGAGCTAATGAATTATTTTAATGAACTACAAAAAAAAAAAAAAAAAAAAAAAAAAAAAAAAAAAAAAAAAAACTTCAACTAGAGAATGTGTTAGCGGTGGAACCCAACAATCAGCCTTTGAATGTTTCAGACAAAGAACGACCGATGGATGTTTCAGAGGAGGAAAATCAAGACAACCAAGAGACAATGAATATGGAACAGGTGCCACAGGCTGGATACAGCGGTAGTAAACGAGGATTTGAAAATGAAAATGATTCTACAAAGAAAAGAAAAACAGTTGCTAAAAAATATCCTAAAGGAAGCAAACTGAAATATTACGATCGTTTCCGAAGACAAATTCGCCATCAGCAACGTTTACGAAGTTATATGCATCTATACCGAGGAACGCCCACAATCATGGCTGAAACGTACAGCTGGACATTAAAAAATTATCCAAGAGAGGATTTAAAGTTGAAAGAGTCACTTGAAAACGAAATGAAAACGGATACATGGAAATTGGTAATGCTCGAAAATAACCCTAAAGAACAAAATCTCCTACCAGAAACAATGGAATAATTATTATTATTATTAAAAAAAAAAATTTTTTTTTAAGCTTACTGTGTTAAGGTTTATAAAGGTTTCACAGAGACGCAACTTTCCATCAATTCTTTTTTGACGTTATTGCATCTGTGAATAAAGTGCAATATTGTCTCTTCTTATTCAACATGGAATATTCTCAACTAATCATCAACACTTTAAACGTTCCCGTCTTGAAAAAAGCCATTCATGGTATGGCCGCTGAATCTGGTATGTTGTGACGGGTGCTTACGCGTTTCACTAACCTTCTCTCATAAACTTTTAAATTGTAATTATTTTAACCAATCCCCGCTGAGAGCTGAAAGTGTGACATATGCAAATAAGATAGTTTCGAGTTTAGCGAGTTCGAAAGAGATATAAAAGGGAGAAATGAAATGAAGAGATGAGGATGACTCCGTGTTTTGATAGAGGAGTAAACTACGTGATTGCTTAAGAAAGTGTTTCTAGGAGTTTAGTTTAACTAAGTGAAGTTTGTTAGCGGAAGGAAGATTATTGAAAAAGATTCATTAATTCGGTTCGGACGTAATTGAAGATATCCTGGATTGAAGCCACTTCATAAATTCTACTAGTATTCAAGTTTCATTCTGAAGGAGATATCAGGTCTGTGATTTTGTAGATTAAATTTAAACGCTTAGTTTGATTGTATGCGTTATTCCCTCGTGGTATCAGTTAGTATTCCGTCGTTCATAATTGAACTCTGATCTCACTCCATGATAATTTGTTGTTCTTAAAGTTTGATTATTAATTGTGTGTTTCTATCATAAGGAAATAATAAATAACTGATTTATTATTTGCGTAGTCATTAATTATGAATCCAACATATCCAAATGTAGTTAATGTGCAAAGGGAAATTAATAACCCTAGGGGTAGTGAGAGGCTACGACACTGGCGCCCAAACGAAATACCGGAATTAAGAGCAGGTGCAGGATTTAGAGTTTTGCCGGAGTTATTTTTTTCGGGTAAAGAAAATGTGTCTGAGTTCATTTCTAACATCGACGAAAATATAGCCTGCTATGAAATACCGGCGAATCTATCGTGTGCATATTTAAAAGGTCATTTAATTGGGAAAGCGTTAGACTGGTTTGAGGTGATCGGCTTCGAGTGTGTAAATGAAGAAGCGACTGCATTTGCAACACTTAAAAAGAAATTATCAGATAGTTTTCCGGTAATACGGAATAAATCAGAGCTAGAAGCTCAGTTTTTTTCGTCAAAACAACGGAGGTGTCAAGCCCCGTCAGACTTTATTTTTCAGCTGTTAAAAATTCATAAAACTCTAAATTTGAATTATGATGAGTTAAAATTGATTGATCACATAGTAATGCGACTAGAACCCCAAATAATGGATTATTTAGAAGTTCGAAACCCCACAACGAAAACTCAATTGATAGAGTTGGTAGATCGGTATGAGGAACGTCATAACTGCAGGGAAAACCAGGGTTCGAGTAATAATTTTGCTAGACGAAGTTGGGATGTGAGTAGGAATCCTGAAGAAAGAAGGAATAATAGAAATTGGAGAGATACTGGGGTCGGAAATAGTCAAAATGATCAAAGAGGACTAGGCAGGGGTGCGAATAATTTTTCTCGTCGTAATTATCAAAATCAAGGATTCGAGGGTGGAAATCGATACAATCAGCCAAATCAGAGAACAGACCGGTATCGGAACCGTAGGATGGTGGTTAGGAAGGGTCCTAATGATGATTCAGCAAAGCAGAATTGGATGCGTGTTGATTGCAACAGCGAAAGGCAAAGAAATGCAAATTTAAACTTTCAAAGAGATCATATTGAGTCAAATCCTCCTAATAGAATTAGACTTAATTCATTGCGATTATCACCAGTTGAACTTCCGTATTTGCCGATTCTGTTGCATGATACATTTTTAAAAGCGCTCTGGGATAAAGGTGCGGAAAAGTCGTTTATTTCAGAAAAAACGTACCAGTCATATTTTTCTTTCTGTCCTATTAAAAAATCGTTAGCTGAAGTAGTTACAGCTCAAGTGTCACAGTGCAGAAATTTAGGCACAGTTGAGTTGAGAATTAAAATAAGAGAATTTTCGAAGTTATGGAAATTTCATGTGATTGCTGAGATGCAATATCCATGCATTCTAGGTATTGATTTCATGTCTCATGCGAAGATTAGTTTTAATTTCCTGTCTAAATCGTTAATCATTCCGGATTCGCAAACGGAAAAAGTGGCAATTTTGGACGAACCGGTTCAAATAGATTTATCTAACACTAAGTTAAATTCAAAACAAAAGCAGGAATTGCAGATTTTGTTTAAAGAATTTCATGGGTTGTTTTCGCTTAAGCCTGGTCTGACACATGTATTTTGTCATGAAATTGACACGGGTGATAGTCCTCCTGTTTTTTCGAGACCTTATTGCTATGACAGGGTCAAACAGGGTATAACCGACTACCATGTTCAGAAGATGTTGGGTGATGGAACAATAGTTCCAACAACATCGCCCTACGCGTCTCCAGTTGTTTTATGTCGGAAGAAAAACGGGTTGCCGTTAGATGACCCAGAAGCTTATAGGTTTGCAATAGATTATAGGAAGTTAAATGCGGTCACGAGATATCCGCGATATCTGCTACCAATAATTGATGATTTGATCACTAATATTCCGCACACCGAAATTATGACATCACTTGATTTACGCAGCGGATACTTTCAGATGGCAGTAGACCCCAAAGATGTGCATAAGACGGCGTTTGTTACAAAAAATGGTACTTTTGCATTTACTCGCATGCCATTTGGCCTTTCGGGGGCAGCTCCAAATTTTCAAAGGGCCATAGAGATGATCCTCAGGCCAGTCCTCGGGCGTTTTGCTCACTGTTATATGGATGACGTTATCATCTCGTCTCCATCTTTTGAAAGCCATGTAGAACACTTACGGGAAGCATTCACATTATTGCAGGAGGCTGGTTTGACGTTGAATCGCGAGAAATGTCATTTCGCGAGGGAACAATTACGTTATTTGGGTTTAGTTATTAATAAAGAAGGAGTTAAAACAGATGAGGAAAAGGTAAAAGAAATTATTGAAATGAAGCCTCCGAAAACGGCAAAATAAATAGCAAAATTTTTAGGAATGACGGGTTGGTATCAAAAGTTTATTAAGAACTACGCAGACATGTGTGAACCCTTATATAATTTAAAACGAAAAAACTCTAAGTTCCATTGGTCGGAATCAGCGCAGGAAGCCTTTGATCGTATTAAGAAAGCACTGACAGAAGCTCCAGTGTTACAATTACCAGAATTTTCCAAGCCTTTTCAACTCTATACGGATGCGAGCTCCGTGGGGGTAGGAGCAGTATTGACACAGAATAATAGGCCTATAGCGTTTGCATCGAGAACTTTAAACCGAGCAGAAAGGAATTATAGTGTGACGGAACGTGAATGTTTAGCTGTCATATGGGCATTAAATAAATATCGCACATATTTCGGATCCTTGCCGGTTAAAGTGATAACAGACCATGCTGCACTTACCAAATTAACGAACGGAAAGAATTTGTCATCTAGAATGATAAGGTGGACGCTTAAGTTGGCAAATTTTAATGTAGAATGGGAACATCGCACAGGTACGCAAAATTTAGTGGCTGATATGTTGTCTAGAAACCCGTTAGAAAGTAATAAAGAACCAAAGGTGTCTTGTGCGGTGATTAGATCGTTAGTATTATCTTCTAGAGAACAGTTGAGAGAGGAACAAAGAAATGACCCGGAGCTAGGTCACATAATGAAGTATCTTGAAAATCCGGACGGTAGTTCTGTTAATGAATCGATCTGCAGAAATTGGTCCAATGACTTTAAAATCGTTGACGGTTTGCTATATTATGCAAAATATACAACCACACTGGGTGAATTAAGGGTATTTATACCTAAAACATTACGTAAAGATGTTATGCGAGAATTTCATGACGCGCCTATGGCAGGTCATTTAGGCAAAAAGAAAACCTACTTAAAATTAAAGGACGCGTGTTATTTCCCGTACATGAGGAAATACATTTATAAATATGTAGCAACCTGCGACCAATGCCAAAAAATTAATTATAAAAACGGATTACCAGCTGGTCAGTTAATTCCGATAATAACGAATTTTCCGAATGAAATCGTATCTTTAGATTTGTTAGGCCCATACCCTGCAACTAGTCCAGAACGCTATAGATTTATTTTAGTAATTACAGATAATTTTTCTAAATGGGTTGAAATAGTTCCCTTAAGGAAAGCTTCGGCTAAAGCAATCGCCAATGCATTTTTTGAGAATTATATTGCGCGTTATGGAGCTCCTGCAAAGTTAATTACCGATAATGGCCCCCAAATGATATCCGAAGTTTTTGAGCAAGTATTTCGCAGATTGCGCATAAAACACGTTAAAACTGTGGTATATCGTCCACAAGCTAATCAAACAGAGAGAGTTAATCGCAATCTTTTAAAAATGATTTCGAGTTTTGTAGCGGATAATCACACTAACTGGGATCAATTTCTGCAAGAGTTCGGTTATGCTATTAGGACAGCAGTACATGAGACAACGGGTAAAACACCGGCGAAATTATTTTTAGGTCGAAATTTAATCACCCCTTTTCAGAATTTAGTTATGGTAACTGATGGATCAGATTTAGTTTGCGGGAACATAGAAAGGTTGTTTGAGGAGGCTAGAATTCATACAAAGCGCCAGCAAGAGAAGTGGGCGAAATATTATAATAAAAAGAGGCGTGGAAATAATGTGAAAGTTGATGATCTAGTATTAGTTCAAACTCACCCGTTAAGTTCGACATGTAAGAAAATAGTAGGTAAATTTATGCCAAAGTTTGAAGGCCCATATAAAGTTCTGAGTGTAAATAATAATAATAATTTAGTAATATTAAAATTTGGTAAAAGAATAACGGTTAATATGGACCAGGTGAGAATTTACCATCAAAGAGAAGACAGTGTTGCCGAGTCGGAAAGTGACAATAGTAATGATCATGGTGCAGTGGCATCAGTCAGGTCGGATGATGGGCAGTCGAGATTGGTGCAATCGGAGAGTGATGGGGGTTGTCGTAGAGGATCGAAATCAGGAAATTTAAATGGTAGTAGAGATATAGTTGCGAATAGACGCGATGGAGTGGAGGTGAGAAAAAAACGTGGATGGACGGAATCTGCTGTTTCTTCGGGGGGTGACGTGTATAATTTCAGGAAAAAAAGACCCTATTGGACTGAAAGAGAGAAAAGAGGAAGACCAGACTCTTAGAGAGATAATATTCAAAAGAAGAAGAGACTAGAGGCCCAGGTATCCCGAGAAAAGAGAAAGATTTCCTCGTCAATGCCCTCTCGTCCCTCCAGAAAGCGGTATAGAAGGGTGGAAGAAAATAGTTCTGAAAGAGCAGTTCCAGGACCATCCCACAGATTCAAGTACAACAGACCTCATCAGGAAAGGAGCTGTCCATACAATCTTCGGAGCCGACGTCGAGTGGACAACAGCCAAGTTACAGTTCTCACAAAAGAAAACAACGCCTCAGCAGGAGCATATCAACTTCAACGGACTCGATGGAAGAGAAGACACCAGAAGGTTGGAGCGCAGAGTGGACAACCCTAGGACAAGGTCATCCAGCACAGAGGCCATGGTTGGAGACAAAGCCTATGCAGATTGGATCTAAAGACTAGCCAGGTTGTATAATTCTAATTTGTTTATTTTTCCTCTGACAGACAGTTCGGAGTATTTTCCATGTGGGCTAGTCTAATTTTTTTTGTAAAGTTAACGTACAAACGTGTCACTGAGTTTTGTGCATTTTCATATCGGTTGAAAAGACTTTTGTATTTAATTTTTTTCCAAATTGTGGAAAAACATTTGTTGAATTGCAATTGTTTTGCTACACATTAAAGACGTGGCTTTATATGTGAGATTACTTGTATTGTTTGTTGTAATATATTCTATGTAAAAAAATGTATATATTTTGTGTGTAATTATTAAGATGTATAAGTAGTGTCTGGTTTCTGGGCGCGGCGTAATTAGGAATACTAACAAAAAACATTAACAGCGCAGCGCGATTGATTGGGAATTTTTGAAAATGAAACCAGATAAAAGGTATTTGGTTATAAAACTATATATATATATATATAATATAATGTATGCCATATTTTATGTCAATAAGGAAATTGTATAAAAGTTCTGTGCATTTAATGTCATGTTTTAGAAAAATTGACAAGGTTTCCTTTCAGGGCAGCAGTCCCTGAACATAGTGATGCGATGAAAACTTTGATGTCGTAAGAAGAGATGAATGTAAAATTTTATGTATATTAGCACTTAAGTAAAGTGCATGATCAGGGTTTTTTCCTTGAAAGGTTTTCCCCTGATCTTCGCCCGAATGGGATGCACTGTAGGGATGATAAATATGTACAAGAGCAATAAATTGGAGTGGAGTACCCCTTTTGAGTAGTCATTTCTGTGTGTTAGTTTAATTAAAGTTTCTAACTTAGAGAGTTAAAACTTTCTACAAGTTAAGAATTTTCAGGCGTTATAAAGTTCGTGAGTTAACTTTTTACAAGTTCAGGCATTCTAGAGTAGTTAAAATTTTGTGCAGGTTCAGTGTTTTTCAGATGTTAGGTAAATTAAGCGAATTATTGCAGGTCGTTTAGACCTTCAATAAGTCACGCTTTTTTTCTCGGAGGGGGGTTGTGACGGGTGCTTACGCGTTTCACTAACCTTCTCTCATAAACTTTTAAATTGTAATTATTTTAACCAATCCCCGCTGAGAGCTGAAAGTGTGACTTATGCAAATAAGATAGTTTCGAGTTTAGCGAGTTCGAAAGAGATATAAAAGGGAGAAATGAAATGAAGAAATGAGGATGACTCCGTGTTTTGATAGATGAGTAAACTACGTGATTGCTTAAGAAAGTGTTCCTAGGAGTTTTGTTTAACTAGGTGAAGTTTGTTAGCGGAAGGAAGATTATTGAAAAAGATTCATTAATTCGGTTCGGACGTAATTGAAGATATCCTGGATTGAAGCCACTTCATAAATTCTACTAGTATTCAAGTTTCATTCTGAAGGAGATATCAGGTCTGTAATTTTTGTAGATTAGATTTAAATGCTTAGTTTGATTGTATGCGTTATTCCCTCGTGGTATCAGTTAGTATTCCGTCGTTCATAATTGAACTCTGATCTCACTCCATGATAATTTGTTGTTCTTAAAGTTTGATTATTAATTGTGTGTTTCTATCATAAGGAAATAATAAATAACTGATTTATTATTTGCGTAGTCATTAATTATGAATCCGACATATCCAAATGTAGTTAATGTGCAAAGGGAAATTAATAACCTTAGGGGTAGTGAGAGGCTACGACAATGTTAAATCTTGTGGATCCTGACTGGGAAAAGAAATTGGAAGATTATCCAGTGCATCGGATGCACGTGGAGAAGCAAGTTTCATTTTCCAAAGGTCTTGCTTGTCATGTGGACAAGGCCTATGTCAGAAATATTGCTAATCCTCTCAATTCTTACAAAATCATTGTAGTGGCTCTCATGTCGTGTGATAGAACCAATACTAAAGATTCGGAAGGACTTTTCGGAGATTTAAACTTTATCGCCAAAGAATGCCCCCCGTTAACATTAATTGGACAAGCCATGCGAGAAACTACACAACACAAGTTGCATGATGCAGCGCGGTTATTTAAGGAAACGTGTAGCCCAGTTTTATGTAACACATGCAGGACGGCCCACCAAAAACATCATATACCTTGCGACATCCATCGAAACTGGTGTGTCATGACTACACTCATGTTTGATGTAGAAAATTTGACCAATGCCTTCAAAAAACAATTGGAGCCTATTTTAGAAGGCATTGGAACCTTTTTAGCCATTTGTCAGTTGCAAATTTATAGTCGTACTACATTTGGAGAGGACAAGTACAAAATTGGGGGAAAGATTAAAAACGTGATCATTTTTCAGGAATCTGCCATTCAACCCCCTATGGAAATGACGTTTATACAAAGCGTATCATTACCGGCGGCAATTGCATATAATCAGGAACTTAATGAAGAAGGTACCCAAAATGTCTATTAAAAAAAGCCTGGCAAGAACCATGTCTACCTTTTTTAGCTTATTAACAATGACATCAAAGTTCTCAAAAAAAAATTTTTTTTTTTTTTGCTCATGCTTTAAAAGGAATAAACCATTCAGAACAATTTATTTTTCAAGTCAATTTGCTGAAGTGTAGGTTTCGTACAAAAGTCTGTCGAGAGACCCGCTATGGTACGTACCGTTTCTGGGTGAATGTGAATCATTTCCATATTATTTTCTCGAGATACCAGCAAGGATCCTCCTTCTCCCAAAGAATAATAAAATCCCGAATGGTTGGGTCGAGTAATAAACCATTCCATACTCACTTTTTGACCATGTTGTTGATAACGTGTCCACTGAATACATTGTAACCATTTGTAGGGTTCCAGGATCTCATGCACTCTTAAAGTGTTGACTGATTTTAAAGGAGTATTTGGCATTCGAGGTGCATTCACTCTCGTAAATAAAACATACAAGTCCATTACGTACGACACGGCCACACGTTCGCAGACCAAGAGTGTATATTCAAAACGTTGCTGATCATTGACCAGAACCAAAGTAATCACTTTAGGCGAACAATTGGGACAACCATGAGTCACTCGTGGGAATTGCCCGTCTATCATGTGGGGTTCGACAAACATGTTGAATCCTTGACTCCGAGTCAACAAACGTTTCCTTTCTTGGTTCACGAGTGGTTATTAAATCGTCAACATGCAGTGATTTTGGTGGCAGGTGGCCCTGGATCTGGAAAAACATTTACCGTGACGAGTTATCTAGATCGTATATCGGTGCCCCAATTACGTATGGCTCCCACCGCTCGAGGGGCACAACGTATTGGAGGACAAACTATTCATTCGGCTTTGAAACTAGGTTGGACACCTGGTTCAGTGTTGTATACCTTAGAAAAGCAATTACAACATGAAACCGACGAGGCCGTGTGTTTGGAAAAAAGTGCAGTATTAGTGAACACATTTGATTGTCCTCAGATGACCGATATTGTTGTGGTGGATGAAATTGGAATGGTGAGTTTTTGGTTGGCCCATTGCATCATACAATATTTTTTCCGCCGCCCGAAACCCATTTTATTTGTAGCCATGGGGGATCCCAACCAATTGAGACCAGTGAAAACAAATCACAATGTATTTAGCGTGTCTCTGGATATACCCATCATACGCATTGATTTAAAGGAAAGTAAACGTTTTTCTCCCGAATATGAGTCTATTATTCAACAGTTGCGTTACTATGTGGATACGAATGACGTAACGGGATTATTTACCCACATTTGTGGAACATTTCCCATTGTGGAGCATATTGATACAACCGTTTTACAAAAATGTACCCGAGCATTGGCCTACCTGAAATCGTCCGTGGAAGCGTACAACAATTTTTATTTGAAACGTTTGATTCAAGGACCACGGATCCATTTATGGACCAGAACGAAAGAAGGTATGGGTACAACCTATGTGGATGTAAAAGTAGGATGCCACATATTTATTATTCAAAATGGTGTATCTTTAGCCTCCAATGGCACACCTTCGTTGTTCGAAAACTATAATGCCGAACAAGATTGCATTGAATGTATGGATCCTTTGAAAAAGGTTATGATACAAGTGCAAAGAAATTTGAAAGGAGAATTTCCTATTGTCGTAGGATTTGCTGGAACTATTCATAAATTTCAAGGAGATACGATGGATGACGATGCAATCGCAATGAACTTTAATGGAAGTCGAGACTTGAATTTGGTGTACACGGCTCTGAGTCGAGTAAAATCTATAAATCAAATTGTTGCGTTACAGTTGTAAAAAAAAAACTTTATTTTTTATTTTTAGATTGTCATTTTAAAAGTTGAAAGCTTGATGCAAGCGTCATTCAAGTGCCTACATCTATTGCCTCAAAATATCAAAATATACTCAACACAGTTTTGATTGTTGACTTGGCATTCCAATTTTTATTTTCAAGCGCATCATGTCTTCTGATCGCTGGTACCAGAAACTATGGAAATCTTTTACGAGAATGGAGAATGTTTCGAGTTGGAGAACAGAAGCCATTCCCCCATGTTGATATGAGCGATTGTATGGAAGGTAAACCTTGTCTGATACAACCCTTCAAGATTGTTTATTCAACTCTCCACCGTCCATCAACACTCTACAAAAACCCTTGCCTGTATATCCCATGACTTGGCCCCTTGAAAGCCTGAAAGGAAAACCCATCTTTCTGCAATTGCCCTGTGAAAACAAAATTATTTACGAACGTTATTGGAATAGAATGTCACTCAATTGTATTCCAGAGGAAGAAGAGGAAGAAGAATCTACTCGTTCTACAAATGTCGAGCTAAAAGATGCCAGAGTTTGCGCTGCAAGGGAAGAGTTGATGAAAGATTTCAGGGATAATTTGAATCTGAAAGATTCCAGGGACCACTTTGCAACGGTTAAAGATTGCATGGGGTCGTCCAAAGAGGAACCAGAAAGTACTCTGGAAGCATACATACGCAAACTTAATGAGAGACTCGAATGTAAAACTAAAAACCCCGAGAGTGAGGGTTGTACTACAGTATGGATTTCATAACATGTTGTGAAAAACTATTCATTGAATCAAAGTATTTGATACATGCATAATAAAATAGTTGACTGTAAAAAAAAAAAAAAAAAATTTTTTTTTTTTAGTTAGTTAGAGTTTGAGCCTGAGTTTGCTGCCGAGTGTAAGACAACTTCATTTTGAGTCGTGTCTTTGGGATCTGTTACAGAGACCAACAATGCCACCACATATTCACTGATTGCTTTCATTTGCTGAGTCATTTGAGCTTGAAAAGGATGAACCAATTTAATACCGTGTTCTTCCTTTTCCAACACTTGATGAATACAATGCAATAAGCACCTCATTTCCAATTCAGCATCATTTTCTTCCTTTTTCACACTGTTCTGATACACTTGATACGCCCTTTTCAAATGTTCATTATGTACTACATTGTTCAACATGGGTGAAATGACCGTTTCATGCACATACCGACAAGCCCCCCCAAATATCATATCCATGACCGATTTAATCGCTTTACTCTGTTTTACATTCATCAAAGCTTGAATAATAGTCTTGGAGGCTGCGTACATGCACATAAAATTATTTTCCTGGCCATTTTTACGGACCGTTTCAATCACTGCTTTTCCCATGGAGATTTGATGCATTAATTTTTCCATATACATGATAAAATATTGCTTTTGAGTGTCCAAGAGTTCCCGATTAATAGAATCATTGTCTGTTTCTGTTAACCCTTTTTGCAAATCTTGCAAAATATCCGTTTCTTCTCGACGTGCTGATTTAGGGGAAGGGAATTCATCGTCCGACTCTTCTTCTTCGAGATTTCGTTTCATCTTGTCTTTTCAAAAGGTGGATTCATTATCGCTGTCCCGATCCCTTTTCTCACGGCGATACAAGGCATTTTGCTCATCGATAGGATCATTGCTCATGTAACCTTGCTCCAACATTTTTACGACGGGATCGTCCAAGAATGGGACCATCTGAGGAGTTGCTAAGGAACGGTAAGTATCTATGTCGTACTCGGGGGCAAAGTCTAGCGTCCAGTCCCCTCGTTCATGTTTCAAACGAAGGCAATTGAATCGTGGATGTTCAGCATACGCTCCATACGTGAAATGTAAGGGATTCGATACATACCGTCCTTGGTACGGTTCAGGAGCGTCTTGATCCTTTTTGCCAATATAACAGGCTGGAAAGGTGTACAATAAATTAAAAGCCCATTCAGAAGGTAAAAAATTGTCCTTTAAATGTCGACTCATAAATCGACACCATTCCATTTGATTGGGTTTTCGCGTAAAAGTAGGAGGATATTTTGCGTAAAAGGTTTCGTTGAAATTAAACTGACGCACTTGAGCCGTAAAAGGGTGTCGTTGTCTGAAAAAGGCTTGCATGTGTAATCGTACGGAAATTCTTGACCCACTTGCAACGTTCCCCCTTGAATGAAAGAAGAGAGGGGAGCAATGACCTGGGAAGCCTGAATGTTGTCGTATTGTAAAAAGCTAACGGCAGGCTGTTGCATCAAATAAAAATAGGTGACCACTTGCACGGGAATGGGTTTTTCCAAAGGAGTTTGAAACATACTCGCACACGCATTGTATCCAGGTCCTCTCACGTAATCGGACAAACCTTCGATACGTACTCCAAACTGACCCAACGCCGGATCACATACACAACCGATTCCTTTCTCATAACGAGCCTTTTTCAAGGGTTGGCTTGTAAACGCATCAAACGTGCAAGGTCGTTTAAAACACTTTTTGTTTTGATGGCGTCTCAAGTACCCAGCGGTAAATCCGTCTGAAGGTTGAATATCGCTAAAATGCACTTCATCCGAATCGCACGATCTGTACATCATACGCTCTACAACCGGTAGTTTTTGACACTTGGGTTTGGGCTGGTTCAAGGGTACAAACCCTCCAAACAATCACATTGTTTCGTATGTACATTGTAATGTCCGTACGGTTGACACGTGACATCCACGTCACAATTCCCCCCATAATGTTTTTGATGGACAAAATCGGGATATTTGCAAATGCAAGCCACCAACGATTTGCCCTGAATGGATACGAGCATCCAGTCTCCCGTCAGAGGATCACATTCTTCCCCTCGCAAGAGTTGAGGTAGGCATGTTTGATTCAGACAAATGTGATGCGCATCACAATCGTGTGTGTCTTGACAACGGACGGTGGGGTCGTGGAATCGTCGGCCGTCAACAAGGGCCATTTGGAAAGGGTGGGAGAGGGATACTGCCATGCATATAAAAGAAGAAGGAGAGAATACAACAACAATAAAATCCAGTACATTATTCTTTGTTAATAAATGGGAAGGGTTCGAAGCGTTTTGTGACGATATTCCAGCCCAATGTTGGGTCGAGCGGCATCATGCGCTTGTAGCCATCGTAAGCAAATCCATTGGGTTTGCAAATTTTGAATCTTGATGAGAAATTGCTCTACACTATACATGTCTTTATATTTACCGAATCAGTTCGACAATACCATTAATTATTTTTTCGCACACTTGCAACAATTCCTTGTCACACGAGTTGACTTTGGTATACGGTGGCACGTAAATGCGTAAATCATATTGTTCGTCCATATTTTCACTCACTTTATCATCGACCGCTATTAAAAAAATGGGCTCCCCATACATGTCTCGTATATGGGCTGAAGCCTTTGTATATTGGTAATAGGTTTTGGAATAGTTGCATTCTGAGCGTGCAAAAAGTTTAAAAAGATGTTGGACGAGTTCGGGTAAAAACCCATTCACCACTCGGTGTACATAATCATCCGACCCCAAACTCCATAAAATAATGTCGGCCTGAATCAATTTTAAAAAGTTGATCAACGTCTGAAATTTATGTCGCACGTGAAACGTTTCCCCAGTTGAAAACCCCAAAGTTTCGTCCATATCCAATACACATACATACTTTCGGTTCATAATGCTTGGTTAATAAACAAAGATCAAATGAGTTCTAAATCTCACGTCCGACCCGAAGATCGCGTCCGAAGTATTATTCGGCACATTGACAATGTCAATTTCACCGCATCGGATTGCGAAATTCATCCCAAAAAACCTTGTTTGTTGCTCTTGAATAATTTTAACAAGGACCGGTTTCATTGCTTGTATGCGAGTCGGTCCACTGTTTGGAAATCTTATACCATCAACCAATCGTGTGATATTCCAGAACATTTTCATGAAATGATTGAAATATGTGCATGGTTGGGATCAGAATACGTGTTACCCTTTGCAGGTCATTTTCGAGAATCCTCCGGCTACACCATTGGCATGTTTCATCAATCGATTCAATTGTATGGTCCTCGAAAGATTCAAAGAGTGCAATTTAAAGAGACAGTCTATGCTCTCGTGGTGTTTTTTTGTGCCGTCTGTTACCAAATGGGAGGCGCGGTACCCGATTTGAAACAATTTTTATTTTTATATACGGATCACCATCCAGTGTTGTGTGATATCGGTGATTTTAATGTGGAAAACCGGGTGCGTCTCAAAGGTCATAAACCACATTTGAATGAAAAGAAATGGCGACGTGTCATGCAAAAAAAGACGTTACGAGACGTAATACGCTACTTGAAATTGGAATTTAATTTATTTTTTCACCAAAAGAAAAAGAAGGGGAAAAGATGTATTTTGAATGAACCGGATGAAGCTTTTGATACAGAAACACATGAATTGTTGTGCCAAAGTGGTCACAAAAGTCTCATTCACATATTGCAAGAGTTTTGTCATTTGATGCCCAATAATCACATTCGTAATAATATTGTAGGGGAGTGGGTAGCTCGTTTGGGAAATACCGTGGAGTAAATGAATGAAAAAAATAATGTGGTAACAAGCCATTTATTATGATGGCTATGGTATCAACTGTAAAATCTAATGTAAAATGTATTTTACAGTTGTTGCCATAAGCACATGTTTGGTAAAATTTGAAACCAGTACCATAAAAAAAAAAAAAAAAATTTTTTTTTTAATCATTTCCACAATAAAGTTTATGATGGCTCTTGAATACAAGGCTCTGGTTCTCGACTTGCTATCAAAACACAAATATCCCGTTTTGCAAAAGTTTGTGGTGATGGACATTTATTACAAAATGATTCCTGTCGATTCTTCTTCCCATGTGGTTCATTCTTTCGATCGACGTACTCATGACCCTATGCATGAATTGATTCAACATTCGAGTCCATACCGCTTATCCTATTTGGTGGGGAATGAACATCAGTGTCAAGTCCATGAGATGGATCAATTACTCACTGATACCTTGCCTATAGAATGTCAACGCATTAAACTGAGTCGTTCGTACGTAGACGCCCTTCGAAACGAGACGAGTGAGAGTTTTGAAGAAGAATTGTACCATTTCATCACCTTGCTAAATTTTAATCTTCCTCAATTGGCTCCCTTGTTGGGTTTTAATTTGATGGAATGTACACGCCTTTTACCTCAATTTCTTCGTTTATGGGTTTACGACTACGACTCGGTTCCAGTCTCTCGCATTCCCATCCCTCCTGACCTGCGATCCTGTTTTGGACCTCCCGAATGTTGCAGTGTATTTCCTATTCGTGTGTTGCGAGGACACTTGGCTCCTTGCACATCCCGATCTATCCTGTTGCCTTTAAACAATGAACTCTCCACCCATTTATCCCCTCCACCCTATATATGGCATTACAGTGATCGCATTAAAACCATGCTTCCTTTAGCCTATAATCCTTTGGATGGGCTCGGGATGGGCAACACTTTCCGTAAAAGGTCTCCCAGGTCAACGGGGGAAAGAGCAATGACGTCGGACGGAGTGAGAGTCTGTAACTGGGCTCGAAACTGCATCATAAAAGTAATGTACTCGGCCAAATGGGCCTCGTGGTATTCGGCCAGGTAGATTTGAAAGGCTTTGTCAGACTCCATTGTCTCGTATGAGGCAAAAAGGCGTCCGAATCGTGCTTTTGAGAAAAGAGCGACGCGCAGGAAGTGCTTTTGGATTGGCTAGACAGGAGGAAGATCCTGTGAGGGTCATGTCCGTTCTTTCAAAATGGATGGCATCATCTCCGGGAAGCCGGAAGCCAAGCAGGGGCACCTTTCAAGGTGGCAGAAAGAGTAGGATCCACGGGGCCCTGTCTCCAACATTGACAGTGAGCTCGTGTCAAACATTCGAGCGAGTGTAAAGACCCGTCCCGTACGACGACATGATTGAAGCGTTTCACGATAAAATAGTGTTCGGGGGCGTCAAAGACATTAAAACAATGGCAAGTGTCGGGTCCTTCCGTGCAGGCATCTGCACTATAGACACAATCGGAAAGATGGAATCCATGCTCGCTCAAGACCACCTGGACGGGAATGGGAAAGTGGGTCGCGAGTTGTTGAAATTTCACAATACCCGCTAAACGTTGCAAGCGTCGTCTATAAGACGACCAGCGTGAGACGTTGTCTCGCAAACCTGGGAGAATGTTTTTTCCAATTCACCCAGGAGAGAATCGAACGAGGTCATCATGAAGAGAATAAGAAATGTTGACAACAGAGCAAACCAAATGAAAGCTCGAGTGAAAGGCTCTCAACCTTTTTTAAAAAACTCTCCAATATTTCTAAAAAAAAAAAAATTTTTTTTTTTTTTAGAGAGATTGGTTGTAAACTTTATTTGCATCTGATAGATGTTTTAAACTTTATTTGCATCTGATAAATGTTTTAAACTTTATTTTTGCTTCTGAAAGATGTTTTAAACTTTATTTTTGCTTCTGAAAGATATTTCAAATGTTATGTGCGTCTGACAAATATTTCAAACTTTCCTTCTGAAAGATATTTCAAACTTTGTTTGCGTCTAAAAGATATTTCAAATTTTATGTGCTTCTGACAAATCTTTTAAACTTTATTCGCTTCCGACAGAGGGTTTGGGAAACCCACTCTGGATCACGTCATACATCCTTTGCCAACGTTTACTATTTTCGTCCGTCCAATGCATGGCCCGGGGTAAATAGTGTTGTCCAATCTCTAAAATTTGTTTCAATCGTGCTTCGGTGGGTTCACCGTGCATCACTCGTTCTTGAAACACCATCGATTCCAATAAAACGTGAATCACACAATCATGAGGGGGCTCTTTTCCCCGAGAACACACTAAACAATTTTGTTCACAATAACATGCATCCGAAACAACAGACATGGTCGGACACGATAGATTGAAAAGAAACAAAATTTCAAAGCACACTACACTAGACGAGTAAATGAAATGAGGGGGTGGTAGAAAGCTTTTAAACTTTGAAAGAACACGGAGTTGTAATACTCGCAGCACAAGAAAAGAACAACTCTAGCTAGACAAGAAATTAATTTATCCTTACAAAAAAAAAAAATTTTTTTTAAATTTTTTTTTTAGAGAGAGAATGTTTAAGAGCAAACACTTTGCAGATTACATTTCAGAGCACATAATTTGCAGCTTCTCTTTTTCAACATGACCGACACGGACAATGTGTTGAGCCTGTTATCCGCCCCTGGTTCCCCTTTGCCCTCCATGGGTTCTCCTTCACACCCAGAGTCTTCTCATGAGCCCCCAAAACTAAACTCTCCCCAAGACCCTCGACGACGTCGTTTCTCCTCGTCTCGACGACGCCCTCCTTATGCTTATCGATTTCCCCAGCACCACGCTCAAGTCTTTTTCCATACGCACGGTCTGGCCGTGTTGTGTCTCCGAGACCATGGTTTCACGCTCACCAACGGGGTTGTCTCGTATGCTTCGGATCGCGTCGGGGCGCATAAAGTGTTCAACTCTTTACATTATCTCAATGTCGGCACCCTTTGTGTGACCGATTCTCGTTCCAAGCAAGACTTTAAAGACATTCAAGCAAAATGGAGCGCTTTCAGTCCTTTCAAACGCATCCCCGTCATGCTCTTGAAATCCCATGCACGAGGCGAATGTCCCTTTTGCCACCAGACGCGATGTCATCGTTGGATTGCCGTGCAAGGCATGTGTGCCATTCTCCACCAACCTCTCAACCCCATTTTTCACTCGCATCCGGCCTAACACGTCTATAAAAGGAGGACGCGGGTCGACGCTTCTCGTCAGTTTGCAGCATGGATGCCTTCCCAGAGCACCTCTCCTCCACCGTGGTGCCCGTGACGCTGCCCGAGAAACCCGATGCGTTGGAATATGCCGCTCAACAAGGCCAGGTGCGAGCGGGCATCCTCTACCAGGAGCCTCACGCCAAACGCGTGTTTACCTTATTTCGTCAAGATCCGTGGTACCACCAAAAGACATTTTTCCCCTGTTCATGACGTCTCCCCTGCCAAATATCCAAAAAATGTGAACATTTTTTATTGCAATAACTTTTGATCTAATTGAAATTTTGAAAAGTGCTACATGTATTCGTGATCAGCGTCGGATTTTACATAAGAAAATTAATTTCTTCAGATGTTTCTAAGAAAATTGTGATTTCTTCAGATGAAGAATCATCTGTCAGTGCATCACTACTTTCAGATGGTAGGTTTTGTAATAAATCCAAAGTCTCTTGAAGACTGTTTTTTTTCCCAGACATTTAAAAAAGAAAGAGAAAATTATAGCACTTTGAAATCTTACTATTATTGCTAAATATCAGTTACACACAAATAAATTAAAATGTTAGTTTTTGAAAAAGAATAGAAATTTCATTTAATTGTGTGATAAAAAAAAGAAAACCCAGAATCTAATTTCAAAAATTTTTGAAAACGTTAAAAAAACATTAAAAGGCAAAATGGATAAGTTAAACTAAAAATAATGCCAAGAATTCATAACTCTATTGCATTTAGTAATGACACTATAACACAATGAAAAATAATAATAAACTACACA
Source organism: Trichonephila clavata (assembly GCA_019973975.1). Lineage (NCBI taxonomy): Eukaryota > Metazoa > Arthropoda > Arachnida > Araneae > Nephilidae > Trichonephila > Trichonephila clavata. The sequence goes on from BMAO01031204.1 coordinate 38,610, forward strand.
GACGAATAGTAAACACGAAGTGTTTTTCAATTCCTATACAGTATTAGTTCATAATTTCTATACCTTTACATATTTATCTTATTCAAATTTTAAATCGTTAGTAAAATACATTTTAAAGTGCTCAATTGAGCTGAAATTTAAAAAAAACACGCTAATTTTGGATGACAATACAGTTTTAATTATGATTAATAAAACTAGTTGATTAAAACAAATTATTCAAAGAATTACAAATACAGCCACGTTGGCATCATTTTTGGCGACGTGTCAAAACTTGGAAAAGTTTTTTCTCACATTTTAAAGCGCTCGTTTGAGCTGAAATTTTTAATACACTATTGTTTTGGGTAGCAATACGATAATTTAACTAGAATTAATTAAAATTTGTTAACTTGAGTTAATTATTTAAAGAATCACAGATACAAATGGGTTAAATTTTAAAATATTTTTTTCCTCACGTTTCAAAGCATTCAGTTGAACTGAAATTTTATGTACACGATTTTTTTTTGGATGACAATACGATACTTTAATGATAATTGATAAAAATTAGTTGCTACCTAATGTTGTGATTCTGTCGTATGTATATACATATCTATATTAATTGTAACTGTTTAATAAAAATTAACTAAAATAATTTTTTTTGTTGAACTGACTTAAAAAAGTTTTCTTATATTACTTGTTTTTTCTAACATCCAGTATATGGTCAGTACTTATAAGTATCACAGAGTTATTCCCTAATAAAATCAATTATATATATACACTGTTTAGTTAAAATATATTTTAAAATCGTTTTTTTTAATGTTTTATCGAACATATAAGCAAAACAAGGTGCTTAGCTTTTGGCTTTAACTATTTTTTGGAACAAAAATGACAATCTTAGGAATCCGATCAAATTGGCATCTGAAAACGCAATTTCTATTGTAAAAGTATTCGCCTTCCTGGCTAAAATACTCATCTATGATGATCATCTATGAACTTAAGTTGTCATTTATCCCAGAATAATAGAAATAAAAGAGTGTCTCTGCTAAGTAACGCCAGAATATTCGTAAAAATGGTTATTCTACGTAATTTTAGTTCGTCAGTAGAGAAAGGGTTAAACTGAATGAGCCTTAATTCCTCGCGAGGAAGTATAGTATATTGTGTAAATTATAGAAGAGTGAGATAGAGCAATCATCTAACTATAGTTCTAAATTGCATGTTTTGCATCTCCAATTGAGATGCTAATGCTAACAACCAAACAAATGAAATTATTTAAATTAGACAAAAACCAGTAACTGTCCCATTTTAGTATATTTCTAATTTTTTCAGAATCATTCTGTCTTTTCTGTAATTAAATATGTTCTCTTTGCCAGTTCAAGTGTCGTAATTATCACGTTCAATAGTACGAGGTCCGTCGCCAATAGCTATCTTGCTATCATTATATAGTGCACACACAACATTAAAAATAAACCTAGTACAAAATGTAAATTTCTAAATATCCAATACTATTGAAATTGTTTATCATTTCATACCATTACGAGGTAAGATCTTATAAGCACATAGTTACGCATCTCTTGCTTAAAACAAACCTTTAGAATTTTTGAAAAATACACTATTAGCCTAAATCCTCAAAAAACGTAGTTTTCTCTGCGAACTATTTAACGCCAAACTTATTTCACAAACTTTTAAAAGGAGGTCCATTAATCATGATGTCCCCAAACGTCCCCCTAAACACCCCGCTGAAACAAACAACACCGGCATTACTTTCCAATTTAAACACATTAAACTCCAAAAATCTACCCCAATCCCACTTTAAAAAATTTACTCCCAACAAAGACTTATTACACACGCCAAACAACACAAAACCTTTTTACATGTTTATTTTTTCCAAGGTTAATTACATCGGGGTCAAACTATTTCACTCCTCTTTCCTTCAACAAAAGCCCCCTTTTAGCCTCCAGGGATGGCTTCTTGGATGCCACTTACTCTCCAAACTTCGTATCTTCAGAGTCCCCCTTTGCAGCCTGGTTTCACTCTTTATCCCGACATCAGAGTACGATTAACAGGGTTGCCATTTTGATTTGGCGATGAAATTTTTTTAAAAGCCATCGACTGAGAATTAAGTGGAATTTTTCGGCTCGATATCAATTTATCGAAAAGGGAAGGATTCATAAATATTTATTACAGGATAATTTTTCCGGGTATGTGAAGCTTTTAAAAGTTTTTAATTGAATAAAGGTGATATATATGTTTTTTTAAATGTCCTTCAAGGCGGGTAATCAATATGAATTAATTCTGATTTTGCAAGGTGAAAGAATAATTGCTTGCGTTGCGTGTGGTGAAAAGAAAAGAATTGATATTTAAATTTTGCCGCATTGGGTAAAAATAATTAATATTTATTAAATAAATTCTGATTCCTGGAAAAAATTGTGGAGCTGATATTTTAATTTTTCTCTTTACAAGTTTAGGTTTTCTGTCTGGAAAAGAAAGAAACTGTTTTTATATTTCTCGCAAAATATTATTTGCATGTCACAGCGCATGCATGAATAAGTATCATGGTTGATTTGTTACTGAAAACTCCAATAAATCAGATACTCGCTTCTGAGTATTTCAAGATTTTATATACGGGATGCTCTGTTGCTGTTGAATTTTTAAGTAATCCAAAATGTTTATCATTAGGTTTTCATAAGCATCGAAAAACCTTCTTACAGCCCTCGATTTTTAATTTTAAAAGGACTTCTAAAACCATTTTATTTCTTACGTACCCGTAACTTCTTAATACGTTCTTAGTGAATCTTTATTAAACAAAAGAAACATGCTTACCAAATTTTAAGTCTGTAGAGTTTCAAACTAACAAATCTAACAGTTCCAAAATGGCAGGTTTTTTATTTATGTGCCTCTCATACCCCCCCCCCTCTTTCGACTGGCAATTTTCGTAAAACCCGCTCTTATTATATCTCTAATCAGCTAAAATAACCTAATTACCATGTTTCAAGTATGTAGTTAAATGAGAATTTTTATGTGTAACGCCCGCTGAACCACTCACCGCACCTCTTGGGAATTGATTTCCATAAAAAATGTTCTACTCAACAAAAGAAACATGCTTACTGGATTTCCTATGTGTTGGATTAATAGTTTGAGAGATCTAGGGATGAGATAGGGAGTGAATAGCGCCTTTTTTTCTCTCCTATATAAATATATATATAGAGAGAGAGGGAGAGAGATTTATTACTTTTCCTTCAGAACAGATGAACCTCAATAAGTGCATGTTTGTGTGGGAAAAAAACGATGCTTATTCACATTTCCATTTTTAAAACCTAGTTAGTCTTCTGGATTTATTTTTGGTTCCGAGATATATACAAAGGTTATATAAATCAACTATACAGTTTATTAATTGTTCGGAAATAAATCATCCCAAAACAATTCAAGAGTTTTAGTAATGAGCTTTATAGTTTTTATAACCGCCACTCAGTGGAGAATACAATCTTAGCGTTTGGGGATATTTCTATTTTTTAATATTGCTTGAATTTTTTTATTGATTTTGTTGGTGTACAAAATTCTGCTATACACTCAGTTATTTTAGTGTTTTAATATTTTTTGTGTTTTGATATTTTCAAAGTACATTAATAAATATCTCATTTCGAATTTTTGAAATTTTAACATTCAATATTTTAAATATTAATGCATTTGAATTTTTCTATTTTTTTAATCCACCAAGTTTGCAATAAGGGTACCATCATGTTGGTACCATCAAACTACACTCATGTCCATAAATTAAGGATAATTCAGAATCACACAGAAATTGAACTCTAAAATAAAAATTTCACCTGTAGAATTATCACAAACATCTTGAAGAAGAATATCCAAATTACAGGAAACCAGCAAATGGCGCGGGCAGTACGTCACAATGACGAGAGTGTAAGAGAGGGGTATATAAGGAATGGTGGCAAAGAAGTAAAATTGTTCACAAGCGCTTTAAAAGCCTTTCAGTGCAATAACCGCATAGTTATGGCACAAAGTAAGCATTTGGATGATTTTTTACGTGGCAGAATTATCGGACGACTGGAATGTGGACGTACCCAGCTGGAAGTATCCGAGGAACTTGGAATCGCCCAGAGTGTCATCACCAGGCTTTGGCAATGATTCCAAGATGATGGTAATGTGAGTAGATGTTACAGCACAGGTCGCCCCCGAGTTACAACGCTGAATGAGGACCGGTATTTGGCAGTTACTGCCAAAAGAAACAGACGGAGCACAGCATCAGACCTGTCTCGTCAGCTCTCTTCAGCTACCGGCACGACAGTTTCAAGGCAGACCGTGTACAGACGCTTAGGGCACATTGGTCTATATGCTCGTAGGCCTCTCAGATGTGTTCCCTTTACCGCAACTCACTGTCGCCTGCGATTAATATAGAGTAGAGAGCATGCATTGTGGACACCACAACAGTGGTCTTGTGTGATGTTTTCCGACGAGTCCAGGTTTAGTTTGCAGTCTGATTCTCGCCGGACTTTCATATGGAGAGCGCCAGGTACCCGTTACCACCAAGAGAACACCATTAAACGACACCGTTACGGTGGTGCAGGATGGCCCGTTTGGGGAGGAATTATTCTTGGTTCCAGAACTGACCTGCATGTTCAGAGTGTAACGATGACATGCCACATCTATCGGGATGTCATTCTGGAACAACATGTACGTTTGTTTCGGGGCGCCATGGGTGCTGAATTTCTGTTTATGGATGACAACGCCCGTCCTCACCGTGCAAACATTGTAGATGAATGCCTTCAATCGGAGGATATCACCCGTATGGATTGGCCAGCATACTCACCGGACTTGAATCCAATAGAGCGTGTGTGGGATATGCTTGGCCTACGAATTGCAACCCATCAACCCCCTCCCACCTGTCTACCGGAACTTCGGAGGGCATTGCTTGATGAGTGGTGTAATATTCCCCAAGATCAGATTGATAGTTTGATACTCAGCATGCGTAGGCGTTGTAAGGCCTGTATTGCATCGTCCGGGAGACATACTCCGTATTAACCATCATACTAAACATGTTATACTGTTTTTTGTAAATAGCTTCTTTTTTGAAATTTGCTCCAGGGAGTAAAAATCACAATTTTCTTAATTATGTCAAACATATAGCATCTTTTTTGCTCTTTACCTTTTGTTTAATAAATAGACTTTACAAATAAGTCAAATTTGTTTTGCTTCTGTCTCTTTCTTTGCCTGAACTTCATTATTCTTAATTCATGGACATGAGTGTAGTTTAACCGCTCTTTCCGTCCCAAGTTTGAGGCTTCCTTCCTTGGTTAATTAATAGATTTTTATTATTATAAAAAATTGTTAATTTTATTATATTTGCCGTTGAGATTTTGAATTGGGATTTTTTTTATTTTGATATTGTATTAATTATTCTCATACTTTAGTTTATCTTGAATATTTGTGTTTCATATTTTTTGTATTTAAATACATATCTTTTCGACCACGACTTCCGACCATCCGCACTTACTACTAGAAAAAAATTTTAAAAAATAGAATAATAAACAAAGAAAGATGATTGCATTTGTAAATCCAAAGAGATCTGATATAATGGACACAATAGCGCTGTTATATGTGTTGTGAACTCAAAGTCTTACCCTGATTGTAAAAACTCATTGCAAAATACCCGTTTAATATGACAAAGTAATTTTGCTGTTTTAGTACTTTTTTTGTGTAACAGATGACGGGAGTGCTCCTTCAGGTGTGATTTGAGCATTTGTAAAAAAGACATCATTTTCGACCGAAATGGCACCGATTCAAGAGAAAGCCCAGTGTGTGATTTGGTTTCACGAAGCGAATTGCCCCGTTAATGTTCAGCGTAAATTTTGACATTGTTAAGGATGTCCTGATGAAAAATCAATGCAGTGATGCAATAAAATTTTTTAAAGAAACAGGCAGTGTAACAGACGACACGTTGAAGAACACTTGCCTGGAACAGGAATACCGCTTACACAGTCATCAATCAACCAAGGAGAAACATATTGCAATATAATGGTAAATGTTCTAATAAAAAAATCCCAATAGTACTTACAAAATATTTAAACAAGCATCTGTCTAACTATAATAGTTTGAGCATCATAATTATTTATAATCAGGACAAGACTTTGGGTTCACCCCACATATATATCATGGATCGTTTTCAACCAAACGATTCCATTTTTCTGTTTTAAAAGGGAAGAAGGCCCATCACAGCCCAGCTAACATCACTCGTTTCCGAACCAAGAAAGAGATTTAATTCGGCAATGGAATAATTAATCAATTAAATAAACTTCCCGGGGACTCGAAGGAATGAGGATGAATTGTTTTATCTCTCTCCCTTAAACAGTTATTGTAGGGGGGAGGGTGCGAGAAGGAATCACTCAACGATATATTTATATTCCGAAGGGATACTTCTTGGCATAGACGGATGGTTCCCCGAGAGAGGTGTGAAAACTCGTGATTTATGATGGAGGGAGTGTTGTGTTGCCAGATGGAGAACCATGGGGGTGGAGGATTGGGAAAAGAATATTAAAACAGACTAGGTGTCGCTTTTGGGGTGGGGATTTTCGAATAACCGAAAGCGGTCGGATGGTTGTTGGGGATATTGAAGAAATCATTAATTTCTGGATAGAGAAGGGAGATGCCCCGCATCGTCCATCAAGTGATATTTTGCAGATTTGTATCACGTGACTTGTTTTGGTTGGTGTTGAAACGAATAAGACAATGTCGCAGGGTGGCGGGGTCTTCACTGAATCGAAAATTGACTCGAGAGGTGAGAGAAATTGCCGTTCGATAGTGTATCTTTTTGTTCAAAGTTTGCTCCATAATGCGTTAATAGGATTGATAGCAACAAAAAAAAATTATACAAGAAAATATATTTATCTCGCTTTACTGAGATAAACCTTAAGCTTTCCTGCACATTTATTTTTACAATACCATACGAAATATAAAAATGGATTGAGTTACTGGATGATATTCATCCAATGAGCAAAAAGTGTTTAGATTTAGAGTTTTAGGCTGTAAGGTCTAATTTAAATATTGTATCATGAAGTTAAAGGGGTCATAGTATTTTTCTATTTTAGTAACCCGTTATTGTAAGTTTAAACATGATATTTTGCATGCATATATTCAAAAAATAAAAAATACATTTGCAATAAAATTGTTATACAGCGATTTTCAAAATTCCCTCCAGGATTCCAAAACGCTACAACAGTAACACAGAGCCAAATACAGCCAAAAAAAGAACATTTAAAAAAACAGAAATAATTCAGGTTTTATTTATACACTTTACGGGTGTTCTAAGTGTGGAACCTTGGTTACACGGCATACATCAATGCGACAGTCTAGTTCCAGCCCTACTCTACTGCACATGGTTACTATGGCAACATGATTTATCCTTTCCGTGTTATCCAAAAATTTGGTCTTTCTCGTAAGAAAAAGGTTTCGTCACCATTAGTCACGTGATACAGCAGAATTGCATAAAAGGACAACTCATGTTGTCAGTAACATTAATAGTAACAAGGTAACAAGGTTTTAGCTTTAAAAATATATATAATACATGAATATATCAACAATTCTGTGAGCGACTTCCATTTGAAGTGTCGCTCTCTCTCCATCCTGGCCACCTAAGGGTGTGGGGGGGAAACAAAGCATCACCAGAAACTTCTATAATTATTATCATTTTATTACTATATTCAAGCACACTAATCATCCACAAGTGAAACTACAAGATGCTCTAGGAGTGATATAAAGAAGGCAATGAACCCCAAGAGAGCAAGTGCATGTAATCAATTTAATTTAACCTAATCTATCTTAGACTATAAATTCTCAATACTCTAATTTAGTATAGTGGCGAACTCCGTTCTTAACTCAAGTTGTGAAAATGAGTTAAATCTCACCTTTGTAAGATCACCACAGTTTCTCCGCTCCTTCTATCTTACAATTACAAAACCCTGACTTTATATAGTCTAACTAACCCCCATATCAGGTTTTCTTCTTGAAAGGGATGATTGTGAGTTAACGCGAATGCTAACCCCAAAGTTTCCCCAAGAGGATTAGTGTAAAGGTCGCGTATAGATCCATCACAAGTCTTATTAGATAGAAACGCTCTTGTATAAATCAGATATTTATATGTTACAACCTAATAATTATATCTAGTCTTAATACTTTCCTTCCATATCTACAGGCATAGGACACCTGTGACAATAAGAAAAAATTTTTTATTAGCAAGAGGTTGGTCCACACTTCTGACCTGAAAAACAGTTTGCATTCGACGTGGAATTGACAAATAATGGTCGTGAATAAAGTTCATCGAAATTCGCACTCATTCCTCGTGAAGCGCCGTCTTGAGTTCAGATAGTGTGCTCAGAGGAAAAAACTGAGCATGTTGTCCAAATAATCGATGATATTCAGATTATGTGATTGGGGACACCACGTTTGATGTTCCACTTCATCATCATGCTCATGCAACCATATTTGAACGCAAAGAGACGTGTGAACAGGGGCGTTGTCATCTAGGAACAGAGGACGTTCTTCAGGAAAAAAAGTTAGAAGCATAGAATGAAGATGATCTGCGCGAATGCTTTGATAATGGTTGCCTGTGATCATACGCCTCATGAAAACTAGAGACCTCAATCCCTGGGATGATATTACGCCCCACCATCACAGAACCCCCTCCATGTTTCATGGTTGGAACCAGGCAGTCAACATGAAATGCTTCTGCCGGTGTTCTCCAGACGAAAACACGTCCGATGGTCTGGAGTAATGTAATAGAGAATTCATCAAACCAGATGACACATTCACATTGCAATTGTGTCCAGTTTAAAGGATCTCGGCACCACTGTAGTTTCTTCATAACATTCTGCGCTGAAACTAACGTTTCTAAAATTGCTATTCTGCCATGAATTTTCACAGGATGCAACTCCCATTGAACAGTTTTCATGGATACGGGGTTCTGAAGGTGGTTACTCCTCTTGGGCGTTATCTGCAGCAGTGTAGTCTAGCGTTTTAGGGGGAATATCCTCTTCCACTTTCACCCACTGTTGTTCTTTGCAGAAGACACCATACCCAATTTTGTGTAGGTTGATTTAACCCTTGACACAGTGGTTCTTGATACACCCTCAAGGTTGGCTGTTATGGGCAACGTAGCGAACATTATTACTAAGTCCAGAGATCAAACACATTGATGATGTCAGAGACAAAAAGCTGATACTGACTGCCTTATTGTAAGGTGAGACAGGTTTTCCCTGAAATCCATTTCCCCTCCGTTTCGAGAAAGACCCCTCAAAAAGGACATGCCGAGAGACCGGTTCTAAGAGGGTCCCGGCTGGAAGCGAGAGAAAAAAGGTGGTTTGCAGATAAGATGGTGTGTTAATGTATATAATTCTCTAACCTGACTGAGTATTTTCGTATCCAATACGTCACAGCACGGATGCCCTAGCGAAGCGAGTTTCAGCTATTATGTTTCTTTTTACGACGGAGAGATTGAGCATAATGGCGCTTTTGCTAAGAACAGAATTTTCTAGTGCAGCTCTCATATTGTCAAATTATTGACTAATACCTTCGTTTTCGCCGCCACTACTGGACATGTATAAAACAGTCGAAGGACTATTCATTTTTAAATGGTTGTTCATATTAATTTGTCATATACCTGTATCTGTCACTACAGCCATCTACCGAAAAAATAAGGGATTCCTTTTTCCCCAGCCTATAATATCATAATTGATAAAAGTAGAAACACACTATATTATACATTCTTGCATTTTATGTTGTAAATTATGGACAAGGTGGTCTGAGTAGGTGGAGTGTAGTTGACACCGCGCTCAGACCCCACGTGGTCTATCTCGATAGAAACCATATGTAACGGATTCTGTCTCAGTTAGAATCTTGAACTTGACTTCAGCATAACTAGAGGTGCTGATGTTTACTCGTAATTCTTGGCTTCGGCGTACCAGGTGCCATTGTTTACTAGGATTTTTATCTTGTGTATTAGAATTCTCTTTAGTTTGAGTCTAGTTAATGTAATGGTTTAATTTGTTAAAGATTGTTTATTCTTACCAATAAATCCAGGGAAAGACAATTCTAGGACTCCAGAATATTATTATTATTATGTTATAACACCACACTCACACACAAGCACCAGTATTTATTACATTTTATTGTACAAACACATTTATATAACAAATAGAACAAACGTAATTAACTGTTATTAAAAATTTTAAGCACGCTTTTTTGTTATCATTCTATCAAACCTTGTAATAGTTTTTCATTGATTTAAAACCATATATAATATAATAGAATATATAAAATATAATACTCTTTCAAGCTAAACTATCTTTGAGGCAAATATGGCCACTTTTTCTGGGTGAAAGAATTTCTCTAAAAACAAATAAAAAAGGCAATATATTCTCAAATACTTTAGCAAAAGTTCAGTGCATCGTTGAAGGAATGAAGCAGAGCAACTTGTAGACTTGAAGCAAAAAATAAATTTTTTGAAAGAAGTATTTCAGTTTGCTGAATGATTGATGATGTTTTGACCTCTTGTAGAAAAATCTTCGCAGAAGAAAACAGTAAACAGATGCGATTTCAAATTGCTTCGGAAAATTTTATGTTAAAAAATGTCTGATTCATCTTATTTATGCAATAAAAATATTCACATTTTTTCCTTTTTTTTGTTTTTTTTTAATAGTTTATTTGAAATGCTTGTATGTAAATTACTCCTGTTATGAATAGAGTGATCGAATATATATAAAGAGCTAAATGGCGACCTGAAGAATGCAAGGAATTGGGGATAATATCCACATCCCACAAAATCTGTAACTGTGACTGCAAGGGGGGGGGAGATCAAAACAAATTTCTTGTGTTTTAGAAACATGATTCTAAAACACCATGCTCAAATATTGAGCACTGAATAATATTCGGGGGGAAAAGTGAAAGTAAATAGAGACCAAATAAAATGTGTAAATGAGATATTTTAACTTTATATGTATTTATATCAAAAGCTCAAAACGGCAGCCATAAACAACGACAAAAGAGCTGTTGAATGGGCGTTTGTAAAGTGGGCATCGGAACTGTGAAACAGTCCTCAGTCCCATATCCCGGTTGACTTTGATGTTGGGCATGGCGATGGTGGGGTTTTTCTTTCTGCTCAACAGGAATTATGGCTATGGGCTGAGACGATGGCATCCGGGAGGCGTGGCAATGATTCTTCACCTGACTGCTGTAGGATTGAATTTTTTTGGCATGGGTGAGAGCTTAAAGCTTGCTCTCTGATTGGTCGGTGGTAGCGTGAACATCTACAAAAGAGCTGTAAATCATATTTAAATTTTTATACACTATCAAAAATATGATTTAGCATTACGATTGGTTGATTGATTGACTGTTTTTTAAGTCACACTAAAAAAAAAACCATGAAGGCTAACGGCAATGAACCTCTTAATTTTGGCCTTTGTTTAAGTGACGAGGTCGAAACCTGAATTGGCATCAGAATCTACGAATTTCCACCTCACTCCAATATGAGGACTTCGAGAATGGATAGATTTTCCCTGGAACCACCAGGCTCTACAAACTTTCATCCCACAACAACCCTGGCCGGCGTGTCATGAGTTCATGCCTAGTATCGCTGAAGGCCCGCCGTGTAGGGGCTGGATTCAATTTAAATCTGTCAAGAGCTCAAACATACTCCCGTTGGTGTGGTGTGGTAGTTAGGAGATGGGGTACCAGCTCAGGTGTCGTCCTCTTCGATTGACCATGGTTCAAAATGACGAGGTCCATCGCCAAAAACCCTCGAGTAGCTGAACAGGGCGATGTAAATATTCACTCACCCGCGACTTCGATTAATTGAGTTATAGTTCATTAACACATCTACGAAGCCACCGTGGTAGACTAATGCTTATGGCTAAGAACTTGGGACCGGTGCGTTTGCGGGTTCCAGTTCCAGTGTTACTGAAAACCCAGCGTGTACAGGAGCTGGATGCACGTTTCTGTTTTTGAGACTCAAAGCCCTCCTTTGCCGTGGTGTGGTACATGTGAGAAGTGGGAGCTAGCTCAGGTGTTCGTGACCAATAGCCTTCATTTGGCTTAAGAGTGCGACATAAGTAGACACTTACTCAAGCAGCACGAAGGCAAGGTGAAGGACTGTCTGTTATTGTTACCTATGCCTCTTGATCGTTAGTAACATCAGATCAAGGCCCGCGAATTTTATCGTGACAAAGGCTACATATGCGCATGCCGTTAGCCGTAGCTTTGAGCACCATATAGGTGACAGTGCAATTTGCCTCAATTCCACCCTAATATTGAGAGAGAACACACTTGGGGGACTCGGGAAACTTTCATCTCACCCTTCTACCAACCTCACAAAAGGACTTGTGACTCGATGGCTATTTAGAATACCCCCATGCCGCGAAGGCACTATACAATTACAAACTTCCATGCCTTATCCGGGATTCGAACCCAGGTTCCATGGTCCATCATCAGTCATTGTCACTAACCACTATACCGGATTAGCGGACAGACTTTTTAATTTGGAATTACAGTAAAGTGACATCCCGCGGCTGTCAAGTGGTCAAGGTATCGGATCATGGCAGTCATGTCAGGAGCTTAAACCCAGTACCACTGAAGACCCTCTGTGTAGGGGAGCGATGCACATTGAATCTGTCGAGAGTTCAAACGTCCTCCCAATGGTGTGATGTGGTAGTTAGAAGAGGGTGGTGCCAGCTCGGGTATCGTGTCGTCCACGTCACTTGACCATGGTTCGAAGTTACGAGGTCCGTCGCCAAAAGTCCTCGTATAGCTGAACTGTGCGATGTTAGTATTCACTCACTCCCTACAGTGAAGTGACGAGCATGGCGCTTGAGCTGGTACCACTTTATCGAAAATTTTACACCAGACCAAGGCCGGCTTGAATTAATTAATTAGTAGCTTTTTAATGCCATACTGCGAAGCAGCACGGGAGATGTAATCCTGGCTTAGAAACATGTAGAGAGACTGGTGTCGACCTCGTCTCTTGACTGTTTCAAAATAATGATGCATATTGACTATCGTAGTGGATATATTATCCAGAAAAAATAAACATCCTGTTCATTACAACATGACATAAACGGAAAGCAATGATAAGTTCAAGCAAATCCTAACGAATAATAAAAATAAAACCTTCTATTTTTATCGAAGCCAAACTCATCCAGTCTAATTTGCTGTCTCAAAGAACTACAAAAAGAGAATTTCCCACATCACAGCCGTATCCATACACGTCCTAGAACATCAAATTTCTGTTTGTTTTTCCTAGATTCTTAGGAGATTTCTTTTATTCCTGGCGGCATTGCACGGGCTTCTCTTCAGTAAAATGTCTTTCTCTTTACACGATTGGCCTGAAAAGCAATCGCGTGTAGAGCGACACATTTCATGGCTATCATAAGATTGGATTCGACCAAAATAGCTTTAACGGTAACGTTACCGAATGAATTTGTGATTTTATGCAATCGTAGGTTTCAGGACATCAAAATGGCATGAAACGCAGGAAATGGTAAAACCGATCGAGATGCTATCTTGAACAAATCGTAATTTGAAACGGGATGTTGAATCGGAAACAATATGATATCACATCCGCAAATTGGTTTTAGAGACATAGTATTTGTTGTGAATATAAGCTCCGGCAAGTGGAAATAAAAGTTTCAATTACCCCCCCCCCCCAGTATAAAAGATACTCTTTAGAACTTTTTTAATACATCAAAAATATAATGGTTAATTGATTGATTCTTTGCTAACGTCACACTTTTGAACTACTTAGCCGCGATAGCCTAGTGGTCAAGGTAATGGACTCGTCGCTGGCGTGTCATGAGTTCGAACCTAGAGCCCCTGAAGACTCGCCGTGTAGAGGAAATAATGCACGTTAAATATGTCGGGGCTGAAACGTCCCCCCGTTGGTGGGGGGGGATTAAGAAGGGGGCGTGCCAGCTCAGGTGTAATCTTTGTCACTTGACCATGGTTCAAAATTACGAGGTTCGTCGCAAAAGCCTTCATGTAGCTGAATAAGGTGATGTTAATATTCACTCACCCCCTCAGGGGATCATAGCCGGCGTGTTATGAGTGCCACTAAAGTCCCTCTGTGTAGAGCGGTCTGATGCACGTTAAATCTGTGACGGCTCAAAATCCTGATTTTGGGTGATGTGGTAACTAGGAAAGACAGATGCTAGCTCAGGTGTCATCTTCGTCACTTGTTTGAGGTTCAAAATGACGAGGTATGTTGCTTATTGCCTTCGAGTTGCTATGGAGTGTAACGTTAAAGAATAATTCATTCAAGTTACGCGAGAGGTATTGGCAAGGAACCTCTGAGTTTTAGCCACAATCAAGTAATGAACGAGGATGATACTAGAGTTTGCACAATATTCTTCACACTTTCATCGACGAGAGCATTTTTGAGTCTCGAGATATTTAATGTGCATCAGGCAATTTATAAAAATGTGTTTTGTGGCATCAGGACTCGAACCCAGACCTTGACAGAGCCCGATACTAGCCACGAGTTCATGATCCTGTCAAAATACTTGGTAAAAGGGTTTATTGATTATTAACATTGCTCTATGAGGCAACATAAATGCTCTTCACGACGGACATCCTGATTTTTAACCACGATCAAGTGACAAGAATTGTACCTGGTTTCCAAACTCCCACACCATGCCACGTAAGGAGTTTAAAGCTCGATCGACGTAACGTGCTTGGGACACTTTACACTGCAATTCGTAGTGGTAGCTTGAATGAAGGAGAAGTAGATAAATATTTTTAATGCTTTCTTTTTTCCCTCAGCTCCCTCATAATTTGGGTGGAACTGAGCCAAATCGTACTGTCCCCTACATGGTGTTCAAAGCTACGGCTAACGACAGGCGTACTAGTAGCCCGTTGCCACGATGAATTTTGGGGACCTTTATCTGAAGTTATGTTGGTTGCATAGAAACAACAGCAACAATGTTTCCTTTTTAAGAAGATATATCAAGAAAGGAAGATGAAATTGGAGAAAGGTATACGAATTCGTTCTTGTCACTAATAAATTTTCTCAAGTGTTAAAGTAAAGCTAATAAAAATCAAACAAAAAAAAAGAATTATAGAAATCCATCTATCAGCTAAACTAGTGGCTGGCGTTACTTCAGTACGGAAATGATTCTAGTGGTCAAAATCCCGTGGTTGGCTTGTCATGAGTTCGAGCCTAGCCCACTGAAGACCCACCGGGCAGATACATGTTTAATCTGTTGAGTCTCAAACATCCTCCCTTTATGTGGTGTGGAAGTTCTTTGAGAGGGATGAGAGTTCAGGTGTCGTCCTCGTCACTTGACCAGAGTTCAAAATTATGAGGTCCGTCACCAATAGCCCTCGTGCAGTCTTATAAGAGAGAGTGAATACTGACGTCGCAATGTTCAGCTACACGAGGGTTTTTGGCGACGGACCTCGTCATTTTGAACCATGGTCAAGTGACGTAGACGACACCTGAATTCTCATCCCTCTCTTAATTACCACACCTCTCCAACAAGAAGACGTTCGAACTCACGACAGGTTTAACGTACATTGCTCCCGTATACGGTGGGTCCAGCGGCACGGGGCTCGAACTCATGACATGTCTGCCACGAGTTCGTTACCTTGGCCACTAGGCTACCACGACCACTCGTTCAGCCTTATAGTGCATGTTAATGTAACTCTCCCTCTTTCTCTCTCTCAAGCTCTGTGGCTGTGGTAGCCAAGTGGTCCAGGTATCGGATCATGGCAGACATGTCATGAATTCGATCCCAGTACCACTAAAGACACGCCGTGTAGTGGTGCGATGCACACATTAAATTAGTCGAGGCTCAAACGTCCTCCCGTTGGTGTGGTGAGGTTTTAGGAGACAGTGGTGTGAGCTCAGGTGTCGTCCTCGTCACTTGACCATGGTTCAAAATGACGAGGTGCGTCTACAAAAGCCCTTGTGTAGCTGAAAAGTGTGACGTTAATATTCACTCTCTCAAACCCTTGTCATTTCACCATGGTTCAAAATGACGAAATCCGTTGCCAAATGTCCTCGTGTAGATGACCAACCAGTGCGACGTTAATATTCACTCACTCAAGTCCTTGTTCCTCTAATGATAACAGCCATGTTGAGGATAATTTTGAAGTACTCAAGTGGTGATTTGATATACGTGTTCAAGTACCTTCCTCATGGCTAGACTGTGATTTAAAATTGCGTGGACTGGTATCAGTGAACTTAGCATTGCATATAAAGGCAATACTAACAAAGAATAATTGAATGTTATAAAAACGTTGTCAGCCCGAAAACACATAATACGGTAACAATCAACAAAGTAGATAACAGCCTTTGTTGAATCTAATTCTTCCAGAACTCGAATATCAACAAACAACTTTAAACAAAGAATGAAGCCAACATTGTTTATCAAGAAGTCATTTAAACTGAGTTTCTGTGGAGCATCTCTCGCTGCCGCTGGAAAATATTGAATGAAAAGAGCTAAATGAGAGATGTAAGTTTTTAATTTAAATATTAAATGCTTTTATTTATTATATGTATTGCTTGTGCTTCATATTTCGATTTTAACTTCATAATGAAATGAATGAATTCCAAGGTTTAGAATTGTTGCTTTAAGTTGACAGTACTGTAACAATTTAAATATAATTTTTTTCTACCTATAATTAGTACCATGCTTTTATTTAAATGGTTTTGTTAATTAAAAATTTGATATAGTGGGGAGTGTGATTTGGGATAGGGGAAAACCTCTAGCATAAGATAAATTTCCTATTTTTCTCTGTTTGAAATATTATTTGAAACTCGCGTATTTTATCAGGACATTTGAAAATTTGATAAATGTAGATTATAGTCCGTAGGGTTATTTCAAGTGGCCCTGATAATCCATAAATAATGGTCTTCATATTGTTGGTAGCATTGTCGACGCCTTGTACCACAGAAAACTCGTGTACGAGGACTACTGCACGATAAATCTGCTGAGGCTCTATGTCCTGTCGTTGGCGGGGTTTGGAATTTAGGAGAATAGGTGTCGGTTGATAATGGTAAGAAATTACTCGGTCCATCGCCGATAACGAATAACAAATTCAAATTTTACAAAAATATTTTGTGACTTTTTTTTACATGTTGTTCCTATTAACTATTTATATGTACTGGAGATATCTGTAGTATATCTTATCTATCCATGTAAATTTGAATATAATTCTTATCTTACCCTTTATTTTTTTATTGGTATTTGCTCTATCTTTTGTGTACTTTCATTAATTAAAACTTTGCAATTCCTGCTAAAAAAACAAGATATTTTTCAAAAAAATTGCATTCTTAAGAAAATTTTCTTATTTTCAAAAGAAATTGAATGTGGGGATAGTTGTTTCCAAGGTTACTGGTTTGAAACTGTAACATTTTAAGGCTACACAGTGCCTTTTTTCAAAAACAGTTTTTTGAGATAGTAACGGTGAAAATTTGTTTTATATTCAGATAATATTAAATTGATTTTGAAAGTAAAGAGTTATTTATCTTGAATTGAGTTGGAAAATAAATGTAAAATTGTTCAAAAATTTTGGAATAAAAACAATTTTTTAAATATTTTTTTGACAAAAAATGGAGGTAAAAAATGCATTTTTTCAAAATTTTCTCCTTTTATAAAAATTGCTTCTATTATAATAATATTTTGCTTAAATATAGCTAAGACAGAACTCAAACCAGGATTTTTCAAACATATAAGTTATAAGTGAAGCTATTCATTGTTTAATATATCACTGTAGATAAACTTCAACAAAACACACCTGGTTACTATTCAGATTGATCGTATAACTAAAAATAATGAGAATTTGTCACGAATAATAATTTAGGCTCTTTATATACATAAGTTTTAGCAATATATAGGGAACAATTATTACAACAGAAAATATTTTCATAAAAGGAGAATGCTTTTTTAAAAAAGTAATTCTTTCTTGATTTGTGACGGATCTGTACGGTTCCTTTTACTAACCCCTAGGGGATTTCATTAGGACCATCATTTTTGAAGTGAAACTTCTTTGCGGACGGGATTGAATAGAAAATTTACCCAGTTTTGCGCAACAGTGAAAAAGCAAGCGGAAGTAGTGATTCCCCCATCCTGCCGAAACGTCGCCATGGTGAGGAGATAGCGAGCGGGAGGAAAAGAGAGCGGGGAGGGGGAGGGTACACCCCGTGACTTGCGTCATATCCATGAAAAAGTTGGACGATTGCTAAGGGGGAGCCGTGCTCTTGCTGCTATGGACGAAAGGCGCTTAGGTATTGGTGACATTAAGCTACTCTCTTAACGAACTCATGTGGCGTATTTTCGTAGTTTTTAGCGCGTTTTTCACGTAGTGGAACAAAAACGCTATTAGGACGCAAATTTCGTCTTAGTCTTTGTTCCATATTTTGTCGTACCTTTTTCTCAGCCAATAAGCAACCAAATGACCTCGGGTTTTTGGCATTGGGTCGCATTTGTGCCCTAGATGAGCCGAATCATATTTAAATTTAATCATTTTTAAGTACAGTATTACTTTCTGTAAGTAAAAAGTTCATCAGTTGCATTATTGTAAAATACATGTGTAAAACGTGCTAAAATTACTTGGCCATGCCAATGATTGATATCTTGTTATGTAATAAACGTGCCGTTCACAACGAATAAACGCACACAAAATATTACCTTTATATGGCTCTTTCCGTTACGGGAGTATCTGGGTCATTGTGTATATGTCACTGACGTTCGCGCCAGAATCGCTACGGATAGCGTCTTGTAAGCAAACACAGTGACTTCTGCGAGTGATGCATTAAGGTGCCCGACTAGTTGCGGAGACATTTTTTTGAAATTTTGCTGAAAATTTACTTTTAAACTCATTTTTTGTTTGCTTATAAATGAAAACTAATAAAAATAGCAAAAAAAAATTCTTTCAGTGTATTTTTTTTAAATATGGCCAATTTTAGGTTTAAATTAGACGTTATTTGCACGTTACGTTAAACATAGTCAAATAAATTCTAATGCATAAAATTTTAAAAAACCCATATAATTTTACTCAGAAAACAGTTACTAATGAACTGACCTAATATCTTTGAAAATTTTTAATTTATTACTGAACTAGAGGTCAAAAAGTGCACGCAATCCAAATTTTTCAAAAATTTCACATTTATCACGAAGAAAAAAATTTATAAAAAAGGTAAACATGCTGTTTTTTCTTAATCCCTACGTCTCAGCATACATACTATAATAATGAACCATGATACAAAATTTCAAACAATTATATACAGAACTTTTTGAGATATCATGCTTACCGTGTTGTAAAATATCAAAAAAGTTGTTTCAGAGAAAAATGCATTTAAAGATTTAAAATTCAAAAAACTATACTGCTAAAAAAACCTAAAACCTCTCTATATAAAAAAAACAAACCTTTTCAAAGCAATTATGAATATTATATACTTTCTTCAAACTTTTATCTTTTAATATTTTTAACAATTTTATAGTGTCAAAAAGCTTGTTCTTAAAGTCTAAGTACATAGTTTACGAACTACAGATTAGACATATAAAATGCACTTTAAAAAAACCTTATTGCATTAAAAAATAAAAATATTTTACATAGAAAAACAAGTATATATTCTACCATATTATTTTAGAAGTTAAGAAATATTTAATACAAAATATATTTGTGTTGTTTTACTCGTAAACATTCACGAAAAAGCTCTTTAAAAACATTGTTTATCACAAAGGTTATCATAAATTAGAATAAAAATCATGCAAAGAAGTACTTTAAAACCCTCCATATGAATATACTAAGCCTTCTGTTTTTTCATTCTTAGTACTTTTTGTTTTCCTTGCTGCTTTTCTTTTTTTTCGCGACAATTTTGCAATCGGTGAAGAGTGTCTTAAAGATGTTGAAATCCGTTGTTTATCAAATTTAACTAACTCTTGAACAACACTTTCAGGAAGGGAACCATTTACATTTCGAATCACTGATAATATACCAGCATAACCAGAATTAAAAAGTATCAGAGCTAATAATGCACCCAAACGAAATGTTTGCAGTCCAATAAATATATTTTTGGGAACAATATTCCACAAAATGTTGTTATAACTTTCGTTACAATTTTGTGTCTTACCATGAAGACATTTTTTCAACAACGTTTCATTACACAGTTTTAGATATGTAGGTTTTATTTGGTTTATAATTTTATTAGGAAGTCCTAGCTTATTTTCTTTGAGAGGACTCCCAGCTGCTTTTGCCCTTTGGTAACGACATCAACTCTCAGATCCTTCAGGACACTGTCCATGCAAAGAATTGTTTTTTCCAGATACACAGTGGAAAAATGCAGCTATTACACAACTCATCATCTTTTGTAGATTACCTACATTGCTTCGAATAGCTATTCCATAATAGTTCTGGATTCTGTCAATTAATTTATCAGTTAATTTATTTTTCCCTCCTAAACCTTTCATCGTTTTTTTTAATTGACGCAACCGCCCCCCTACACGTTTCTGTACATGGCCTATACACTCGAGTTTGGTTACTGTATTAATTCCATAAAAGTTTTTAACAGCTTCATATCCTTTTGAGTCTCCATCTCCGTAGTATTCATTGTACTGCACATCCCTTACATTTGATCTCTCAAATATACGGTAGGCTCCAACAACCTCCATGTTCCCAGCGGAACCTTTATAGTTCGAACATGCATGTTTCGATGATTGGTTATTGCCTTTCGCGCATATGTGGCAATATTGCGTCATAACTTCAATGTCTAAAATTTTACCGGTGTCAACTGATATGGCACTTACACACCCATTCAAAGATGAGTAGCCTCTGCGTTGCCAAGTACCATCAATAGATATTCCACATTTAGTGAAACTATTTGAGCCTTTGATTTCACTTAATGCTGCATTGATGTTTTCTTGAGCAACGCGTTCAGTTGCTTTCAACAGTTTCCTTTCTTGATTGCGGAAAGCAAGTTTTGATAGGAAAGGTAAACCCAGGAAAGTGCATAACTTTTTGCCAGCTGAAAATCCTTTCCCGATTATCCTTAGCCCCAAAACAATTGAAGAGTTTATCAGACAAGAACCTTTCATCTTCTCTGTCGTAAGGAAACCTTTAAAGAAGGAGCGGTTTTTGCACTTTAGGTTCATATGTGAACATAATCCACTGACAGAGTCTTCTATAAGTTCCAAGCCCTGAGAATAACAATCAAGGCAGCAAACTATAGCAAATAATGAAATCGAAGTTGTTCAAGCTGACAATTCTATTGTCTTCATAAGTTTCAAACAACCTTTCTGAGAAAATTTCCAAACTTGTATGGCTTGATACCAATTTTTTGGCACTAGCGGATTCAGTAGAATTGAGCTCAGATGTTTCATCATTCTCATTAATAGTAGCACGAATGGTATAACGATTTCCAGTAAATCGGCGCTTCTTAGACCTTCCAGATCTTGATTTAGCCATAATTAATCAATATTTTGTCTTTAAAAAGACAGTTTTTTTATAAAATATATCAAAATAATAAGTTAAATGAGGAACGAAGAATCGAATCGCTAGAACATAAGCAAATCAAAATATAACAACAAACCTGTAAAGTTGTTGCCAAATTTTACTAAAAACTATTAAATAATTTTTAAAAAAATATCACCACATTCAGTTTTAAGATTACCAAAATTAATATTTTATGAATAAACTCAATAAAACTTCAAAAAAGAGTAAAAATCTTTCAAATTCAAAGCACTTCCGGTTTCGATTTCTAACTTCCGGTTCATTTTTGTTGTTCTCACTTGACATAAAAACTGAAGATAAAAGAAACAAACAAGGCCGGACGTGTAATGCGCAATTTCGTTGGCAGCACCTATTCCTGCTTTTTACAGCCTTGGAATTCAAATTCTTCTGTTTTGGGGTTGCTCTATTTGGCTCTCTATGAATTATTGGCTACTTTCAACATAATTAGAAAAAAAATTCAATGTATTGTATTTTTTGGATATGCTGTGTTGAGTGTGTGTTTCAGTATGTGTGCATCTAATAACCTATAATAAATATTGTGCGTTTATTGTTTATAACTTTACTACTGAACAATTTCAATGTTTTTTCAATTTTTGTTTGAATTTTAAGATATAAATATGTTTTCATTGTTTATTTGTTGTATACAAGTTCATTAGAAATATGGTATGTTTATAAAATAAGAATTAAGATTAAATTTTTAAAAATATTAAGTGAAACTGGAAAAACAAATTTAGAACTGTAACTATATTGTAGACTTAAAATAGAAGAGTAAAATATTTTAGTTTATTGATATATTTTTGATTATTTGTAATTTTTAGTAAATTTTTATTAATCCTTATAACATTTGAATCAGGTTTAGCAAATTTTTTCTAAACAGACACTTGAGGATTATTGTTACAAAATCCTTTTAACTTTTGCAGCTGAAATTAAATCATATTTTCATTTAGAGCAATATTCTTATGTATATATATGGTATAATAAAATGAAAAAAAAATAATAAGACAAAATTATACTACCCACAAAGCTAAATGATAGAAAACAGATTCTAAGAAACATAACTAGAAAAAATATTGATATATATATATATATATAATATAGTAATTATATATATATATATATTATTCATAAAGAAAGAAAATTGTGTTTTATATTTATCTATATCATATTGACTGTTATAAAATGGTAGGAATTAGATGCATTGCCTTTTAAATACTGTTTAGAATTAAAATTATTTTCAGCTTATGCTAAACAAAAATTGACTTGAATTTCATATAATTTTTCAGTTAAAAAACAGTCAAAAATTATGTTTATATTGTGATTTAGCTAATATATAAAGGGTATAATTTATTTTTCAGTTCTGTTCTTATACTTTGCTGAAAATTCATTATAACCATTGTTCACAATAAGATTCATATTTCAGCTATGCTTAAAACGTGTGATTAAACTTAAAATTCTGTAGTATAAAACTGAAAATTTTTTTTAAAAATTATTAAAAAACATAGTATTATAATCATTTCAATTATCAATAGTATTGATGTACTTTTAAAAAAAAAATTTTTAAAGTAAATTTCATGAAACAGTATTATTATTATTTTTTTTTTAGCTATATTGAGTAGAGATCATTTTAAAATAAGTTTTCAGTACTTCAAAATTAATTATTAATAGCAGGAAAATAATGATAAATTTTCAAAATACCTTAATGTATATTTTGCTTGGAACACATATTCCAGTAAAAACAAGGTTTTGAAAAAAAAATTTTTTTCTTACAGAATTCTTTTTTTAAAAAAAATAAGATTTCTAATAATAAGAATATATTATTATTATTATTACATGACAGTGGCTGTTTTCTTTCATTGAATTATAATTTCTTGAAATAAAAATTTGAATTTGATGTATTGAGATATACAAATTAAATATTTGTTTTAAAAAATGAGATTGATTTTTCCTGAAAATTTCTCTTCAATGAAGAAAAATGTATAAGTTTTTCTTCCTCCTTTTTTTTTTTTTAATTTAGGGGTTGTTAAAAAGAAGGATTAATACATTTTTTCTTTCTTGTGTTTAATTCCTTTAAGAATTTCCTTTGAACTTGATTGTACATTATCCCAAATTTCCCGTTACTGTTCCGAATGTTCAGTGCTTGCTTCAATTTTTTACTACTCGGTTTTAGTCCCAAATTTATAGCATATATATTTTTTTAATTATCAATGCTACACTGTCTAGAAATGCCTTCACTTAGTCCAATAAGATGTGTGCCAATTTCAGAGGTAGATGGAAATATAACTGCATATTTTAATAAGAACCTGAAGTTATAATTGTTCAAATGTTTAAAGCTGTCAGTTCCCCATTTTTTCTTCCTGGCACTAAGACTGCAACTTAGCTAGTATTTAGCACCATGAACAATTCAGCAGCTTTTGTAACCAAACTGCCCGGACTTAAATAAGATCATAATAGAAAAAGATGCTCTGAAAAATATTCATACTTTTTATATTATGAAGGTACTTCAAAATAATTTAGAAGGGTTGCAGATTTATTATTTTTTAAAAAAATGAATACTGAATTTTAATTTGTTCTTTATATAAGTATTAAAAACATATCATTATTAAAAAATAGAACAAAAATTGTTTATTTGGGTATAAATATTTCTTGACCAACATACTACCTCCACACCACAGGAACTATAATAAAATAATTTATTTGTAAAAAAATCTATATATATATATTACATTTTGAACTTCAAAATCTTTATATTGAAGCAGCTATTCATTTTGAAATGGCATTTTTGATAGGAAGGAATAATATTTGCTCACTATTCCCTTAACTATTTTTTATTTCAATATATATAAAATTTAGTGAGGAAGTATTTGATGTTATAATTTACTGTTGTGTGTGCATTGAATAATTTTTTTAAAAATTGTTTCATATGTATAAAATTTCTATCAATATATGTATAAAATCTCAATAACTTGACATGCTATTCTTTGTATACTTTTTATGTGGAGGATTTAATCAGATAACATTTCATTCTCCTAAATTCCACACCACCACACATTCACAACAGGAAGCTGTGATTTTTAGAATTTCAGTGTTGACTGAAATGTTATATTTCTTTGTGTATATTCAGTTTCTTTTATTTTATTTAAGCAAATATGTGAATGCAGTTTTTAAATTTCTTTTTTAAAACACTACTGTCTTTCCAACTCTAACTCAGGGATTATATTTCTGAAATTTTAAAAGCATTTTAATAAATTGGGTACAATTCAGGATTAATTAGAATTTTAAAACTTATTGCTGAAGTTATTTTAAAGTTCAGATTTTAGATAATTTCCACAGCCATATACTATTTCAAATTTAATGTATTATTGAACATTCTGTGCCTGGACAAATTATGCTCACAAAAGGGAAAATCACTCTACCTTAGTTTACTAGAAGAAAGTGGCAAAATCTTTGCTGTGTGTAACTCAGTAACTTTAAATTAAGGACATGAAAACTGAAAATGGATAATATTGGATTACTCCAATAATTCTCAGTCCTTTCTATTAAAAAAAATTAATCAAAATAATGGTTGAATGTAAATTTAATTTGTCGTTCTTTTTTTTCTCTTTCACTATTTACATTTATTTCAAAGTGAATGCTTTTTCATACTTTTGATTTTTCTATCATGTTTCTATTCAAATTAACTTTTCTGATATTTTATTTGGAGGATTGCTATGAAAGAGACGGAAGTGTGGTTCTACAATAAGATAATTGGATGCTTAAAAAAGGTAAAAAAATTTAAATTTTACAAACATTTTGCAATGGAATTATTATTAAATAGTAACCTTTATAAAATGCAATTAAAACCAAATATCAAATATTAAAAGTAAAAAAAAATTGTGAAGATGGTACCATATCGCCTTAAGAGCGTATAGTTAACAGTATTTAAAATTGAATGATTAGATCTTGAAGCAACACAGGTTCCTAATTTCATGGTATTCAATTGTTATTTTATGCGTTGTTTTTTATATAATTGAGCATATTTAATAAATATCTTTTTATTTCATTGTTAATTGAAGAATTTAATTTAATGATTAGGAAGCCAAAAGTACCGAGAAACTTCGGATATTTATCGAAAAAATTCTAACAAATAATTAATTTTATTGTTGCAATGAACATAAAATCATTTCGCTAAAACAATGTTTTTTCTCCCCTTCTTTCTTTTTAAACCTAGAAACGATTTATAAAGGTCTATATTTTGTTTTTATAAATGTTAAGCTTAGGGTACATAGTGATCTCAGTAAGGAAGTTTTTAATTTGTTTTTTTAGCCCAAATCTTATCAGGTATATATATATGCTGACAATGTTTTAAATTGATCGATTGGGTCATGGAGCAACACAGGTTTCTAATTTCATAGTATTCAATTGTTATTTTATGCATTTTTTATACTAAGCAAATTTTTTAAACATTTCTTTATTTTATTGCTGATCAATAAACTGAATCCAATAGTCAGATATTAAAAAAAAAAACCGAAACTTCGGAGATATTTATCGGAAAATTTATAATAAATAAGGTGTTGTTTGAATTCTTTTTTATAATCATCAGACAAATCTTTCTAATATGAGATTGTTGTGATCGTTCCTGAGTTTCTCTCAATTTACTATCAAGCAAATTTTGTCTTGTTACACACATCCGACCCTGTTTTGTATTTCGTTTTACATGTTTCATTACTGAAATTAATAAATGCATTTCTTTCATTCATCTCACAATAATTGAAATATATCATTAGAATACTAAAGTATATTATTGCGAATCTTTTATTTTGCAGCAATATCTTCTTACATTTCAAATAAAACCCTTCCAAGATTAATAGTTCTACGGAATTTCACCATTTTACTAAAATAAAATATTAGTATAATAATATAAAATTATTTTAATACATTTTTTTAAAAATCAGAACGATGTGATTGTCAAAAAGATCACCAAAGAAAAATAGAAGTCTTTATGCAAGTTTTGAATAAGTAATAGTAGCAATTGAGACAGACATTAACAAACTTTTTTACGAGGTTCAATAAAAAGCTATCTTTCTATTTTAATGCGACTGATTTAATCTATTGATGTAAGATCGCTATTTGTTATGTGAAGGCTCAATTCATCAATTAGCTGAAAGTTTTATATATTTCTGAAAGTCTTCAAAAGTTAGCACATCTGGAAAATTTTTTAAATAGTAATACAAAAGTATAAATCGCGAAAATGAAGTTTTAATAGTATTTTAAAAAAATTAATATTTGTTAAGCTGAGTATCAAGCATTACAAAAATAACTAGCAAAACGAAGAACTAAGTTATATTTTTATCTGAAAACCCTCTTAGGATTCTAGTATAACTTATGTGGTTGAAGGAAACGATTTTGATGAACTTAGCTACAACAGAATCATTTATTATGGAAAGTAGCAAAGAAATAATTGACTTACATAATATTTCTAGGATTTCAAAACTGAATGAATACTTTATACCTTTTTTAAAAAAAAGAAATACAGTTTCCTAATTTTCTTTACAAAACATGTACTGTTAAACGTTTTTTTTCTTAAATGTATTTATGTTGCATGTAAATGTTAAAATTTTAATATAAATAACTATACAGCTAATGATTGTTTACTCATGGAGCTTGTAAAAATTATGAAAAATCAACTATACAAGGTTTTTCGATTTAAGAAAAATTTATTACTTGTACCGCTTTGACATAAGATGGAATGCACCACTCTTTAAGCTACTTTACTGCACAAACCATTGTATTTTTCAAATGGTTTTGGATTATACCCACTGTATTAAAAAGTGTTGTGTAACTAATATTGTTGACAGTCTTAAAAAAAGTAGACAATTGATTGCTTTTAAAACTAAATAAAATATTAACTTGTATTGCATTTCCCATCATATAAATATTACTTACTATATATATATATAATTAATTACATTACACAATCTTTTTTTAATGCTTTAGAAAGTCTTTCACAACTGTGATGCAATTATAATGTATATGTCACCACAGCTGAAAATTCCATCTAGCACTTTTTAAGATCAAAAAGTCATTCAAGACTTTCAGAGATGTAAGAATATTTACTTCATTCATCTGGTTGATACACAGAACACATATAAAGCAACCTGAAAAACTAAAACTATTTAAAGTATTTATAAAACAAATAGTATATAAAAAACTGGTCCATTACTGGACAAAAAAATAAATAAATCCTTATTAGTACATCTATACCATAAAAAAGACAATCACATTATATCATTACTTTCAGTACCACTTTCCTCATCACCCATGAAATGTAACATATGGATGAAATACCTGTTTCTATATAGGCAAGGCAGATTTTCAAGGTCTATTCCTGTATAACAAACAGCACAAATATTATCAAAATGATAAATAATTAATTATTATTTACACATAAGTTAAAACATATTACTCACTTTAGTATATAGTTTTGCTTGTATTGATAGCAAGCATTAACATCACCAGATTCTATATATTTTATATTAAACACTTACCTGCAAAAAGTATACATGTTATTTCTAAATTCGTATGTTCCAAAAGTATAAATCAATTTTTTGCCTAAAATTTTATTAAGAATGAATGATATAAAAAATTACCATATTCCCATCACTTTCCAAAATTTGTGTGGTAACATTCAACTGCAATGGAATCTCTATCCTGCATGATTTTTAAATTATATACTTCTAATATACTGTCATAAAGCCATTTGTGAAAAAAATTTGGTCATTTTTGATTATTACTTACCTCCTCATCTGATATAAAAATATACAACAACTTTACCCCATAAAAACATAGCTAAATGTCTTGGAAAACATAAAACAACTCCACTACAAGCATATATCAGGTGTTAAAGATACAGTTAAGTTTTTTTTGCAAATAGCTTTTGAATTGAGTAATGCTGACTTGCCTGAGCTTGAATATTTTCTTTCTTGACAACTAAAAAAAGAACATTTCAGAGCTTTCCTTTTTATATCCCCAATAGTTGGCTTAAATATTTACTGCTAGTTTAAATGCTGATTGGGAGGTAGGTACAAGAGGATCAGGTAAATAATTCTTTAGTAATTACTTTTTACCTTTCTTTTACTGAATTGCATGTTGAGACAATTGTTCCTGAACTATTTTACCTTGCAATAAACAATTTAATACTACAAGTAGAAGTTCAGTCTCCTGGTTTTTCTTATGTCATTACATATTTCTGGCGGAAGACCCCATACCACACTTTCTGAGATATGGAAAGAAGTATATTCAACATTTTCAACAACATGGAATCTCTCAAACAATTTAAGAATGAACTTAATATGTTTACATGGTGCATGATTATCTGAGCATTCACATGTATACCAAGCCGAACATGATAATTTTACACACCTGTAATGGCATTGATCACACACACACATAGCCTCTTTCTGAAATGCTACCATAATCTTTTTAACAACATAAAATACATCTCCATTAGTCCGCGATTTTACAAACCAAGAATTTGTTGCCTGGTCATAAATATCTGTCAGGAATCTTCAATTCATTTTGAAATGGAAATAGGTTGTGAGGATATAAACTGGGGAGAGTACAATTTAAAATTCTATAATGTGCTAAATATGTGTCATGCTGTATTTTCAACAAACTATCTGCTTGACAGTTAAATTTTCATTTTAAAATAATTGGACATTCATGTATTGTGAATATAGATTAACAATATATATTTTTATCAGTATTGGCATGCAGAAGCAGATGATGTGACTTATACTATTAGTAGGCTGAATTACAATAATTATCATCAAAATATTTATTGAAAGCAGGCTTTTTATCAGTCGATGCAATTTTAAAATTTTCCATTATTTGTTTACATCTGATTGAACTTATTCCTTCCAAATGAGCTACTAAAGAAATTTCCCTTCGCATTTCAAAATTGGAAAACAAGATTATTTAATCATTTCTTCCAAGTGCATTGAAGGCGTAATGCAATTAATTTTTAAAGGGCACCCTTTCGCTCAGAATGTTGAAACACAATACATATTTCCTGTATTTAATTTATTAATAATAACATGAGCAACAGAGTAAAGCATTCCTTATTAGTCTAGTACAATTAAACTTCTATTAACCGAATACATATTCTAATACTGAAGATTTTTCAATACCCACTTCAAGATTAGGGAACAGATTAGCTTTAATGAACTCTATAGAAGTTTTATAAACCAGTTGAAATGCTTGATTATGTTTTGAAAAATATATTATACTGATCCCTTAATAGTCTTTATAAAGAGTGATTCTACCAAGAGAGAGAGAGATATTCCATTAATAATTGGAATATAGAATCTTTGATATTTCTATACAACTAGTTTTTCTTTTATATGTCTAGGAAGCTTCACATGTTAGCAAATGTGTTAAATATCTAAATCTACAATTTCACTCATGATATGGAAAAGGTTAAGGGAAAGTTAAATCTCAACATATTGTGTAGATCTTTACATGTGATTCGTATAAAATTTTTTGCAATAGATAATACATTCCAATAATGATTTTTTTCTTACTTTAATTAAATAAATGTATTTTCTTATTAAGAATAGTGTTATTACCTTTGGTTGGATCTTAGCAGGGCACCCTTCTTTTACAAGAACAGAAAATTTATATTTTCTATTATTATTCTCACAATCATTTAAAAATTTAGCCAAGCAACTTACCTCATATATTTACGCTAATTTTTCATAACAATCAATAGAACTTTCGATTTAACGACAAGAAAAAGTTTTACACTCACGAGATCCGCCAAGGGGGCAATCACCCAGCAGGAACTAAAAAAATAATGAATCTACTACAATGGTAAATACCTGGAAATTTTAAAACGTATTATTAAAACATTAGAAATAATCAAAGCATAAAATTTTTACATTCACGTGATCGGAAAATCGAGCTTTTACACGGCAGAAGCTAGAAAGTCCATGAACGGAAAATGTTAATTACATCAAATCAAAGCACAAAATAAAATAAAAATACAATATAAAAAGAGTAAAATAATAATTCAAAATTATGAATCAAAGTTTTTAGTTGTTCACATAAGTTAGAAATTCCATAAATCAGCAAATATGTTAAAATGATGGAAAAACAGGAAATTGATACAATATAAAAACTGCAAAAAAATGTAACAATCAAACATTATAATTCAAAGTTATAAAATACCTAATCAATAAATCTCCCCACTAGAATTTTATATACGAACCTTTCAGCACGAGCGCTATAGCAAGAATGATTTTAGTAGGTTCAATTAAGCCAACGATGAACTTGGCGATTTTCATAAAGAGGCCAAAAATATCAAAGTAACCCATCCTTGTTTGTAGATTATAGGAATAAGTGCTGCCAACGAAATTGCGTATTACACGTCCGGCCTTGTTTGTTCCTTTTATCTGTCACTATCTAAAAACTGCTATAACTTCGTAAATAATTGGAGTACAAGCAAAAAGAAGGTATTTTTAGAAAGAAGAAAATTCAAATATTAAAAATATCAAATAAATTTTTTTTTTGTCATTTTCATTAAAATTGATGATTTTGCACTAGTCAGGCACCTTAACTTTTAAGAATGGAAAAATGCTTTAAATGATTGCTAAACTAATCACTCTCTCTAAACTGTCGAATATTGAGATTGTCACTCTCAGAAACTTCAATATATTAAAAACTGATTGGTTATCAGACTCCCTTAACTTTTCAATAGAATTTTGCTATTCCTGGTGGGCGCAGTAGCTTAGTGGTTATGGTCACGAGTTCATGTCTGGAGTGTCATGGGCTCAAATCCTGTTGCCACTAAAGACCCTCCGTGTAGATGAGGCCTTCCTCCCAATTATGTGGTAGTTAGGAAAGAGGTATGCCAGCTCA